>CAWUQA010000004.1:0-25213 GCA_963924605.1 Malthinus seriepunctatus | reverse complement strand
GATAAAGATGATGCTGACGATGATGATGATGATGATGATGATGGTGACGATGCTGATGATGATGACGATGGTGACGATGCTGATGATGATGACGATGGTGACGATGCTGACGATGATGATGATGATGATGATGGTGACGATGCTGATGATGATGACGATGGTGACGATGCTGATGATGATGATGATGGTGACGATGCTGATGATGATGACGATGGTGACGATGCTGACGATGATGACGATGGTGACGATGATGATGATGATGATGAAGATGATGATGATGAAGATGGTGAAAAACAAAATAAAATACGTGAATATTTCTCGTTTGGTAGACACAAAGATGTTGATGTGATCTATTTATGCTGCCATCATCATCTTCATCAGCATCGTCACCATCGTCATCATCATCAGCATCGTCACCATCGTCATCATCATCAGCATCGTCACCATCATCATCATCATCAGCATCGTCACCATCGTCATCATCATCAGCATCGTCACCATCATCATCATCATCATCATCGTCAGCATCGTCACCATCGTCATCATCATCAGCATCGTCACCATCGTCATCATCATCAGCATCGTCACCATCATCATCATCATCGTCAGCATCATCTTTATCTCAAGAACCTGAAGATGTACCCACACACCTACCACTACCCATCATGACGGGTTGAGGGTCTGAGTTCGTTTAAAATTTCTACATAAAAAAACATTATTTTTAGGGGAAAATCATGGTACGTACCGATTATTATACGTTCTTTTAAAACGTTTAATAAAGACACTTTATAAACGTTTAATTCCCGTATGTCGATATATAGTTAGTTTAATTTTGGTAATCTAAGTTACGTTAATTAATCGTTTAATATTTTCGTTTAAAATATGTTTAACAAGAAACGTGTATTACCCCTTGCAATATAACTTAAGAGCTAAACTGAGGTTTTAGGTTACGATTATTATACGTTCTTTTAAAACGTTTAATAAAGACACTTTATAAACGTTTAATTCCCGTATGTCGATATATAGTTAGTTTAATTTTGGTAATCTAAATTACGTTTATTAATCGTTTAATATTTTCATTTAAAATACGTTTAACAAAAAAGCAATTAGGAAAGTCCAGAATATTTTAAACTGTGTAATATAACATCCACTAACTATCCGATAGGGTGTAAGAACGATTTAAAACTGAAAACACTTTTAAATATTTAGAATTCATACCATCGAAATTATTAGTTCATGCATTATGCCAAAGTATCATAAACGAAACATTAAGTTCAAAGGGTCGTAAATATGTTAGTGTAACTTAATATTGGGGTTTGTTTATTTCAAGTTGTCAAATTATCCATGTGAAACAAAGAATTAATTCAACAATGTGCTGAGTCAACATTTCATATTTTTTATGATTTTTAGAACGAAACGCTACACGATTGCAATAAATAGGCTATTTTGAAAATTTATTTAAAAAGAAATAAAAATTATTTTGATTTTTTTTTTTATATATGAATTTAGTAACTCGAAACTATTCTAAAGCTGACCCTAAAATAAGTGGTACTAAATTAAACACCAAAAAAAATAAAAAATGTTTTTATAATGTTTCGTTTATGATACTTTGGCCATTAATGGGTAAAAGACATTATTTTGATTACCTTATTTATTTAATATTGATTTATTAGCATATAAATTGTTAAAAAATATTTACATTTAATATCATTTTATCATTTACAACAAATTATTCTACACATAATTTTTACAAGGCATATTATCAGATTCATCCAATTTTCTTTTCCCTGCGCTAGTTGGAGGTAGATCTTCGTTGGTGCAGATGCTGTAATGCCCCCATGGTAAAGTATCGTACGAACCAGGTACTAGGTAGCGCTTATCGTCGTGCGGACTAAGAGCAATCTTTTGCTGGGTAATCGAATGTACATTATGATTAGAAGATTGAATTAAATTTTGATTTACGAGTTTTTCTACATAATTTTCTACACAGTTTACATAATCTTCAAAAGTTATTTTTGTTTGAACGACCATTTTTTTAACTCCTTTGGCTTTTTTTGTAGTATTATAATTAGATATAATTTCAAGAATTTCATCCTCATCATAATCATCTTCCCGTAACTTTTTTCTATAAGCTTCAATCTCGTCTTTGGTAGCGACGTTCTTTATAGAGTATAATTTCGATCTCAAACCAATATAATCAATCATCGGTACACCATTATTCTCATCTTTCATTTTTCCTAAGACTTTCTTGTTAACTTGAGGAATTCCATAAACATTATCTTCCGAATAATCTGATGTGTCGAAATGCTGCTTACAATCCTGCTTCATAACTTTGTAAGGATCTCGATTATTAATTTCATAAATTAGCGAATCCGTATCAGTATAAAGGACGGAACATTCATCTCCAAAGGTATTCTTCATATACTCATAGTGGAAGTCGTATATAGTGGTCTTAGAGAGATCGAGAACACTCATTCCTACATAAATTGGCTTGTTCAAGAAAATCTCGAGTTTTTTTAATTCGATAGCCACTAGATTTGTATTAAATATGGTACAACTTTTAAATTCGGGCTTCGAAATCTGAGCCTCGGCTCCATATCTTCCTTCCCATTTTGTCAGCAGACGAATATTTACTCTCTTTCTTAGATTCTCCATTGTTTTCCCAAACACTGCGTTGTTCATCAATTTAAATAAGTTCTTTTCAAACTCGTTCTTAGATTTTTTGCGAAGTTCTGTATTTAAATCGATATAACTCTTTAACCATGCTGATTGCTTAAATTTAAGCACACGATGTATTTTGGTCAACTTCAATCCATGTCTGAGAGCTTGCTTTAAACTCCTATAATGTATGATGTACTTCTGTTTGGGATGAAGTGTAGCCATCAATTTAGTCATATGTGCTGCGGTAGTAGGAGGTTTCTTCGTCTTTGGGTCAATATGCTCCGGACAAAACGGTAGATCCTTGTGAGCATCGTGAAGATGTTGAGGATAGTCAAGATCTACTTCGAGTATGTAGCCTACATCAGAATCGTCAGGTATGGAAGTGACGTCAATGATTGTATTCGAATCCCATTCGAAACCGCCATAAGGAAGGAATTGACTCATTGCCCATCCATACTGATTGTTGATATCGTAGTACATTAAATAATTTTGCGCTTTTGACGGATTATAATCGGGTGTATATGGATTGTTTGCATGAGCTCGACGTTTCGAGCACACCTGACTCAGGCCTCCTCGGATTCCTCGTTCAACGAAAAGAAATTTGTCGAGATCAGTAAGAAGCTCCAATTCTTGCTTAGTATGTTTTAGCATACAATCCCAGGTAAAACCTGGCAGCGTGTAATAGTGGCTGGGGTCTATACTGTATGTTTTTATGCAGCTACATCTGAACTCTTCAAAAACATCAGCTAGCAATAGTACATCTGTTTTCATATACAGGTCAACGTACTCGCCCAAATTTGTGCAATTAAATTTACTCCATACTTGCTGCGCTCTACGATATAATTTCCTCGAACATCTCGTATCGTTTAGTTTATTATAAAACGCATCTATTGGAGGTAAACAAGCCTCATTGAACTTTTCAAAAGAATCGATAAAGTCGTACGGCATTACCCCCTTTTTCGTTAGCATATCGAAGTTTTGATTAGAAATATTCGAAAATTGTGATCTTGTATTAGGAAAATGTTGTAAATATGACGCCAACTTGTCTAGAGAGGAACTCATGAAGCGGAAACTATCAACGAACCGGAATTGTATGATGGATGCATCAATGTGTTTGGTAAATGATATATACTTTTCCTTGGTGATTGGGAGTAGATCGACACGACCCTGCATTCTTGTGGCTATATCTTCTATAATGAAATGCGCATCGTAACCGCTTAAATTATGGAATACCACAGGAATCGTGCGACTATCTTTATAGTTTACGTTGCAGTCTTCGTGAGCTGCCCCTCTATAATTATTTTCAGAAATCAGATGGTTATGATCTCGAACTTTTTTACTATTTGCTGCAAACGCTTGTTCACATATGTGGCAGTGCGTTGCTTTTCTAAATTCTGCTTCTTGTTGTGACGTCATATTAATGGGGTATTCGCACCAAAATACTGTTTCTACATTCTCCGCAAACTGTTGAAGTTCATTAGCGAACCATGCCATACAATCCTGCCCTCGATAAGATTGATAAAAAGACAGCGTATTATCGTAACAGCATTTAACGTAGTAACCAATTGCGGCTGGAAGATGTTCTTGATACTTGTTTGAGTCTTCAGTAGGCTTTAGAACACTTTCCAAATCAGCATATATGACGAATGGTGCTTTCTCCTTATTTTTAAAGTTTTTAAATTTTAGCATGTTTTCACCTTCAACAGGCATTTTTATGGCACATTCGTTAATACGTTGACAGTCTTCGATATGCTTATTAAGTTTTTCTTGCGAAACAAAATAATGCAAACACCGATCGCAGAAATACTTTTGTCCGTGCGCATTACTTAATTGCTTCGAGAGGAGTCTCGATAAATTTTTGATCCACACATAATGGTATCGAATTGGTGTTGTATGTTTTCCTTCTTCTTCTTTCTCGTCCAAGTAATGGTCTTGGATAAGAAGCAGGTTTACGTGGCGTCCTAATTTATTTTTGGTTAGGAATGATGGTAATGTTACATAATCGTGTTTTTTCTTTTGAAGAATATACACATTAATTGATATGTTATTTTGTTTCTCAAACGTAGGTATCTGTCTTATGGTCATTGGGAACTGTATACCCTTCAGTTTTAGAATTTCCGAGTAGTGTGGGTAGGAGGATGCAAGATCTGAATTGTCTGATGCAGGATATAGAGATGACGTCACAGCCCAAGCAAAGCATTTATTGTCATTGTTCTTTACGTTAACACATGCTTGCTTACGTTTTATTTGTGGTGGTAGATCTATGTATGATGAGCCTAGTTGCGGAGTAAACTTGTTGATATTGACCCCTAAATTAATAATTTTCTGCAGCGTCCAGCCACTATCACGCTCTTGAAATTCTTCCACATCTATTAATATAGGTCTTGTAACGTTCGCATCAAACCACTCATCGAGATCGGTGTTTCTATAGATTGGAGCATTAGATGTAGTAAAATATTTTATTTCTTTAAGAATCCGATCTCCTTTACTAACTTCAAATTCGCCCGCGAAAGCAGCATTAACTTTTACAGCCACATCTTCTTTAAGTGCGTTTTGAATTCTACGCTTAAATAGAGCCTTACAATCAGTTAAAAATTCGCGCGGTTCTTTATGTTTGAGATTGCTTATAATTCCTGTTCGGATTCTGCTGGCGAAAGCTGATATGGAATCTTCCCAGTGCACTCGATTTTTAGCAGTCTCCTTTTTTGATCCTACTCCAGCCCCACGTTTCAACTGCGCTTTCAGCTGACTACGTAAACTCTTGATATTACCTAATGAAGATAATAACTGTTGTTTTTCGCCTACAGTTTTAGCAGTTTTAAGCGCCTTTTTAATTCTCCGTATTCCAGTAGCACATTCGCGAAGTCCGTCCTTTGCAACTTGTTCATTATGGTTGAACGTTAAAAGCCCTAGAAGTGTTGAGATATGCTTCACTAGGTCGATAAACAAATTCATCTCTTCGTCTACAAAATCTGTAACAGATAGAAAAAATTATTAAAGATTGTCTATATATCCCATTCTATCTAGCATAAACATTAAAAAAATTCATTATTACTTACCTAATTATGCGCTATAAATATGATTATAGGTGATCTGCGAATATCTACGAATATCTTTGTTTATAGGATCTATAATAAAGTTTGAAAAAAAAAATGGTTGTTTTATTGCATCTAACGTAAACTTCTAAATATTAAAATGTATTATAATAAACTTTTATTTACACTTGCACTTTTACCAGGTAGATTTTACACCTATTGCAAGAGAACAATAAAAAACGACCCTGCTTCAAGAATATTTTTACATCTTTTGGTAATTTGTTTTTTCTTTTGTTGAAGATTTTTAAAATATATAAAAAAATTTCTGTGATACTTACATAATTATATGTGTTGATAAGTCTCGATTCACTAATTGAAAGTTGATGTCACTACTAATGAGCAGTTTACTGTGTAATGAATGGATTGTGGTGCTCTTTTATATCAATATCAATCGCCCCGGGGCCCAATGTAGGAATTCCTTTCAACCCAGGTGTCTAATTATCAATGACAATAGCTTGACAAGTTGAGACATGTTTGCTTTCTTTTTTTTTAAATTTATATGGTAATAATTCAAATATTAAATAAAATAATGTTTTTTAACTAGCTTTAATAATAAATAAGATTTAGCGAATATTTAAATAGATTATAAATTCGTGTTAATTAATTAAAAGCGCTAATTAAACCACCAATCAATCGCGAACTGTCAATCTAATTAATTATTATTAATTAATAAAATTGATGTTGGTGATGACAGATGTTCATGGGGAGATCAATCATGCTCATAATTAGATGTTAATGGTGTCGATAGTAAGAATAGGTGATGATAACTATAACAATTACAGCAATGATGATGCTCCACGAGGCTGTACTGTATTTAACAAATATCTGATTTATTCTTATATCAAGATGAAATTAATAGCATTTTAATTGAGGATGAACAATCATTATATTTTAATTTGTAAGCGCTAATTTACACTCTGGTTAATGAAATTAGATCAAAAATGTGTACTTATTCAAGAGATAACAAAGGGGGCCAGGTAGGAATTCCTTTCAACCCAGGTGTCTAATTATCGATAACAATAGCTTGACAAGTTGAGATATGTTTGGAATCGTTTTTTTTTTTAATTTTTCTATGGTAATAATCAATATTAAATAAAATAATGTTTTTTAAATAACTTTAATAATAAATGAGATTTAGTGAATATTAAATAGATTAGAAATTCGTGTTAATTAGAAGCGTCGAGCTAATTAATTAAAAGCGTGAACTGTCAATCTAATTAATTTTTATTAATTAATAAAATAATTTCATAATTAAGCTAATTAAAAAAATATTAATGAAATTAGATCAAAAATGTGTACTTATTCAAGAGATAACAAAGGGGGCCAGGTAGGAATTCCTTTCAACCCAGGTGTCTAATTATCGATGACAATTAATAGCTTAACAAGTTGAGACATGTTTGGTTTCTTTTTTAAATTTATATGGTAATAATAATAATTCGATATTAAATAAAATAATGTCTTTAACTAACTTCAATAATGACTTAGATTTAGTGAATATTAAATAGATTAGAAATTCATGTTAATTAGAAGCGTCGAGCTAATTAATTAAAAGCGTGAATTAAACCACCAATTAATCGTGAACTGTCAATCTAATTAATTTTTATTAATTAATAAAATAATTTCATAATTAAGCTAAGTAATTAAAAAAATCGTGAATCAAAACGTTGAATTAAAAAAAAAAATAGTAGCTGCGAAATATCTTGTATTTGGTTAATAGACGCGATCGGCAAGATGTTGCTCGGATAACCTTGAAGGGAACAAAAAAAACCCAGACTGGACCTTAGTAATTTCTTATGGGATTTAACATGGGGAAATAGCCCGTTCTCCTATAGCCTATCTACTGAAGAAGTGGTTCCGAATTATTTTTAGCAACTATCGGTCGTCCGCAAAGAAAAATATGCCGCGCAAGAGTTTGGAATAACAGCTCTTTCCGCGGACATTCCATACTCTCTCCATAGTCTCATGTTGGATGGGCTGTTTCCATGGAGACGACAATTTCCGCAGCATTACGAGATCACGACTTAATTTTTATGATTACCGACAATTTGGTCAAGTTCTCGGTCCAGCATTACTTCGAGAGACGTGAAATGTTTCTCCTTCTCTGCCATAAATAAGTTTCAGTTGGTGTTTTTGGTTGAGCGACCTTTAGCTGTAGTCCTGACTGCATTAAGGATTTTCTGGAACGTACGCGCTGTCCCAAGTCCCGCCAGACTGGCCAAATGGCGCACCCGTGATAATAGGGATGCCCACGGGACGGGAAATACGAAAGTACCGTCCCGTCTCGACAACTTCTCTAAAATCCCGTCCTGAAATATTTAGTAGCTGTCCGTTCCGTTTCGTTCCCGTCGGGAAATCCCGTCAGGAAACTTAAAGAGCATTAAAGCAATGTATTTACTGAAGAATTTAAATTAATATAATATAATTTAATATAATAAATATAATCAAAGAACATTTACAATTTTTTTATTTTTAACCCAGTCGTTTAAACATAACAGACACTTGGCTGACCCACTATTTAAACGATTTCTGTTCTTCCTTATCGTCAGAGAAGCTCGCGAAAATAATCTCTGCTGGGACAGATGTAGCTGTAATGCTTAAGTAATCCCTAGCCATTTTCGAGAGCACTGGAAATCTATTTTCATTGTTTTTCCACCAATCCAATATTTCTTGATTGCTATGCAGAGGTGGTGATGCAAAATACAGATCCAGTTCTCGTCTCCATTCACTTTGCAAATCAATCCGAGAAGTCGATTCATAAAAAGAGTCGAAGTCGATTATAAATGGTTTTTCCTCAGGTGTGGTTATGTTAATTATTTCCTGGCTTTGAATGTTTGAATATTTGTCAAAATACTGCTTAAATATATCTTCGAACTTCCTCAAGGATAATTCCTTGAGTTCTTTGGGCATCAAGGAATGATGCCGTGGGCATCCCTATCGTGATAGTACCCTTTACGTCTTTAGTTTAATGCTACCAGCTCTCGTCTATAACCGGATTCGTAGTAATGAATGTCGAAAAATACTCTCCCTGCGTCCTCCAGTTGCTGGAGATATCTTGTTGGCTATTATTCGACTTGTAATAATTTCACAGGTTTAGCCTCCTGTGCTCATACACTCACAAAAATGTGCTCTATGAACTTTCAATTTCCGCGCTAGCTTCGTTCTGAGTAAAAAGTTGCCTAATCAAAAAGGTTGTCTTTCCTTAACGGAGTGGAGGAGAAAACGACCCCCCCCCCATTTACCGTTGAAAATAACGAACTATGTATTAAACTACTGTATCACTCGGTATATGCCTAGTTTTTCTAAATGTAATTTTTAAGATGTTTTTTAAAAAGACTACGAGTATGATAATTTCATACTTCACAGTCTACAGTTTTGAATTTTCTGCTAGCGTCATGGTGATGATCTTTAGGAAACCGAAATTTCTTTGTATTAAGACTAAATATCTTGATGAACAAATTTAAAAAAAATAAAAAACCATGCCACTAATAATTAGGCTAAAAATTGAAAATTGCAACATTGATTTTAAATAAACGGACGTGCATCGATAACGACACGATTTGAATTTTGAGTCAATTCAAAAATTCTTTTAATTTTACATCAATTTAACAAAGATTAACAATTTATAATTATACAGGGTGGTTTAAAATTATGTGTTTGTATTTTATTTTGCGTACTTTCATTTGTTTGTTCTCGCGTACCTCACTTTTGCTTAGTTCGCTGTTCGACTTCCCTAGTTTGTTGGCTGCCTCTGTCTGTACCTCTGCGTACTTTGTTCTTTTATCTATCTCTATGTCTGCCCATCTGTTTATTTTTCTATATAACTGTCTGTTCCTATGTCTGGTCCTGTGTTTATTTCCTTGGAGTGTCTATCTAGCGAAAATTAAAAGCTATCATCAAATAATGGAGGTCTAGAATTTATATGCACGTATCGTTTGAAATTTATGAATATCGGTGAAACAGCCAGCGTACTAATTGCAAACAAATATGATTAAATTGAACCCATTATTACAATGTTGTGAAATAAATTACTGCTGTCACATTTTAACGAAAGTGACAAGAATTTAAAAATGTATAAACCTCGTTCGTTATTAATGTTTCAAATTTTCAGATAGAATGGATTATTTAAAACTACCTGCGGTGATCTGGTTTGGTGCGAATGGAAGTTATTTCGCTGAAACTCGCTTATTTCTTAATAAGGTAAGATTTCTTTGTGTAGTTTGCCTATTTAATTTAAGAGAATAATATTATAGCACAGAATTGAGTATGTTATATTTTTGTAAATTCTCGGTTGCCTAACTGACACTGTTTTTAATAAAGTCAGCATTTCCTCTAAAAATTTAAGTTGCCAGTTTGCTCCCATAAATGACAGATTGAGCTTTTTGACTCCTCTTGTTTTAAGAGAATTTTAAACATCAACAAGTTTATCAAATTTTTCCACGAACGTTGTAGTTCCTTTTGCAGATTGTGGAAGTGCTTGTAAGGAAACATAAGTTGAAATGATGGAAAATCCCAAGTAGGAGTTAGTTTTTACAAATTAAATAAATAACGGCTAAATTCTTCCGTACTTTTTATTGGCGTACGGTTTCAAGGGTCTAAGAACACCCCCATGTTCAGCACAAGAACTCAAAAAGAATAATCTTGTTTTTGAGTTCAACAGCAACCGAGTCGCTGATTACTTGAGTGGCCAGTTTCACTAGCATTTTTTCAAACCTGGTTGGATTTATATGACTGTTTGTCAATTTGGGGACGACTCTTAAAGGTTTTTCTTTATCCGAGTTGTATAAAGCTTTTATACAGTCCCAAGAAGCTATACAATTATTAAAATAAATGTTGTATTGCAATAAATTATTACGAACAGATTTTATAAGATGTGGTGGATCGAATTTCTTCTGGTGAATGGATGAACTTTCACCTACAAAAAAGTAGTTTTTTTCTTCGCTAACTCCAAACATTTTAGCCAATTCTACAAAATTATATCCCTCGTCAATTATTATAATTTTTGGACTGACATTGGAAATTGTTATAAGTTTTTCTACCGTTTTCTGTACTGTACTTTTTAAAGTTGCTTTTTGACATGTGGCGTTGGTAAAGAAATAGGCTAATGGTTGTTTCCACTTTGATTGTATACCTCTACCTTTATCATGGAAACCAACAATGGTGTCTTTACTTAAATTATAAAATAGAGCCGTCCTAACACTGTTTCCTGAAACCTAACAGTTTCATAAGTTAAGTCCAGGTCTACATCATCATTATCACTGAAACTGTCAATATAAACTTTCTTTTGCTTTAATTTTGTTTTTGTTCCTTTCTTATTCGTTTTTGGAACACTTGTTTCTGCTACTGGTGTAGAAATACTGTCTACAGTCACACTTTGACCAGCAGGAACGTTAAGTTTTTTGCGTTTAGTAGTTGAACCATCTTTCAGCGTGTATCTAGCAGCTTGGAACAGATCTTTTAAAGTTTCAGCAATTTCAGTAGAATTTGGATTTAAATCTTGTTTGGGAATCCTTTTTAAGACAGCCTCACGGTCCAATGGAACTAAACCAGTTGCCCTGAATCCAGCTTTGATGTTGTTGGAATTGCGAGTGTCAAGTTTTTGCATTGTAGAATTTAGTAGTCTTGGAAACATATCCTACCTAATAGGTCCTTTATTTTTTTTCTTCCATACAGTAGGTACTTTTCGCCAAGTTTCTTTTATTGGTCTGAGGTAGCAGTATAAATCTAATATTATTTTGTTGACAATTTTGCACGACATTTAAAGAAATGTGACTGGCCAAGTTGTCACTTTCTGCGTCAACAGGTTATTACTTGTTGATAATATAGAACACTATCCATTTTTTGTTTGGTTCCACAACTCACCACTACGGTACAAACGTCGTATGTTTACGAAAGCGCGTAATTGTTTCAAATCACTCGTTGATTTCAAGTCACCCAATTTGACGGTACACTATAAGATTTTTCTTATGAGTCTGGTCATAAGCCTCAAAAACAGGCCATAATACGCCTATAATAGCAAAATAGTAGACGAATTTCAGTATAGAACGGTTCCTATTTGCATAAGATTGTAGAAAAAATTTTGTCATATGAAAAAGCATAGCAAAAATCATGTAGTCTAAACACAACTTTAGCTCGATCTTTTTTGAAAAAGTACTGCATACTATTGTAAAAAGTGCTCTAATATAATCAAGAAATTTATAATGAAAGATTAATATACAACATTTGAAAGCAGCATTTTAAAGATTTATTAGTTTATATAAAATTCTTTTTAGGATTAAGAATCTTGATGCATTTTCGGTGTGAACTTTAATACAATTTGTAGTTGTCCCTATTTGTACTGTAATTTGTAGTGGATTATACGACGATTGTAATAAATATTATTACAAATTTTTTTCCATGTAGGTAACTAATCAAATGTGTTATGAGATTGAAATCATCTCATATCGACAACAAAAACAACACCAAAATTTTCAAAAATGTTTTATTGAATATAACGTAACGTAAAAAACAGTTATTAAACTTAAAATGAAAAGAAAACAAAATTCATGATTACATCAAATGAGCAAATTATTAATTAAGAAAAAAAATAACTAAATAAGTACGCTAAAAATCTATTCACGATCTTTCCTCCACAGAGTAGGCCGAGGTATTTTAATAGGGTTGCCTACAGAATATTTTTATAAAAGTCAAACATGACAAGAAATACACTTCAAAAATATTAAAGCGTAAGACAAACAACATAAGAAAATAAGAAAATATTTGAGAAAAACGTAATTGATTTATTAATTAAACAGGCAATAATAATTATTATGATTAATATTTAAAATTATAGAGTGGCTAACTAACAATACTTTTTTCCTTCAAACGTCAGAAAAAGTCGCCTTTGTGTCACTCAATAGGTAACGGTGAAGTTTAACTTTCCCGCCGAGGCAGGAAAAGTAGTCGGTCAAAGTAATTTTCTCTGTCTAGGCAGGAAAAGTAACATCTTAACCGCACATAATTTTTATTTTTTAACGTAAAAAATATTTTTAAGCATTTGTAATGTAAAAAATTTAATGTTTTTTAAATTTTCCTTTATAATTAGTTCGTTGTGTTTAATAATTAGCCTTTTTTTACAAATTTAAGTTAATTTAAAAAATATTTGACAATTGAACTACAAGTAATTGACAAGAGATGGTGCTCTTTCAAAAATCAATAATTTCAGTTTTACGCTTTACGTTTGCAGAAAAAATTTAATGTTTTATGCGGAGTCAAAGTAGTTTTGTGTGACTCGCCTGTATTGCCTGACTCGCTCGCTTTGCTCGCTCTTCAGCCAAACACAGTCTTGTCACACAAAACGTCACTTTGTCTCCTTATAACACAAATAACTATAAGTTCTAAGTTTGACAGAAGTACAATACAATTAAAGTCAGTAATTTAACTCCACACATGTGTAAATATTAATAATAATAATTATTGCTTGTTTAAATGATAAATCAATTACGTTTTTCTCAAATATTTTCTTATATAACCTTATGACAATTTTACATGAATTTATAGAGAAAAAAAATGGAGATTTCGAAAATGTAAAAAAAATATATGTTGCCATTTGAAAAAAAATGCATGTTCATTTCCGGTTGAGTTTGAAGTACAAAAAAATATACCTCAGCAGTTTCCGATAGTAAACGTCGAGTTGAATAAAAAACAATTTAAATTTTTTTTTGTATCTACCTAGTACGATAGAGGAATTATTCACTGTTACCACTATCGGTGAACACACTGTATATGACAGGTAGTCCTTCTAAATCAGTTTTATAATTTATTGATGTTTTTTCACTTTTTATGTAGTACATTTCTAGGAAGGAGCGTTTAACGGGTTAATTAACCAAAAAATTACCAATGAAATCCAAATGTTAAACACTTAAAATGGTTATGAACAAGTATTAAAAAAACAAAGTATTTATTATCACATACCGGGTGATAACTACCAAACCTGACCATAGGGCAATTTAACATTATGCATATTTCCAAAAATATATTAATTGCTATGGTAAGTTGCCATGGTTACCAATACCGGCAATAGCGATTTCATTTTTCATTGGAAATAGGGACCTCCAAAACCGTGAACTAAGACATCGCACAATCAAGTCGCACATTTAAGTTTGGATTTCTCTTAATCCATGATTTACGTTGAGACACTGAGCAAAAACTATTATTTTTATTAGAATTCATATCGAAGAACTTTTTGCTTTTAAAAAAACTACACAAACATGCGCCAAATGTCAAAACATACGTCAAATGTTGTGCGATGTCATAGTACAAAATAATCCGCCAGACGTCGTGTCGCTTACCATGATATCCCTATACAGGGTGTTTCAAATTCGAGTATATGCATGGGGATCTCGGAAACCGTAAGAGATACGAAGGTGGTTAAATGGGGGCAAAGTTGTGCAATCAGGAGCCCAATATTATGACGTTAAGAAATCGCAGGTATTTTTATTACTTTAGAAGATATTCACAAAAAACTGAAATGTTGAAATTTTATTTTTATTTTTTCTTGACTTTATTGTAAGGAATATTTAAAAACAAACAACACTTCTTCATAGCCACTTTTTATTCTCTATCACGACCTACTATTAAAATTTGCGCACAACGTTTCGTCTCTGTGTAACCATCATCAACTTCATTTTTTTAAATATGCAAAAAATTAACTATTGACATTTTTGAATAACATTTTTAATTTTCTATTCAATGATGTATCATACCACACTTCAACTTTTCAGTGGATTGGTACTATTGATATTCCACTTTTATTTAATAATTCAATGAATTTTAACATCGAGTAGGCTAGAAAAACAAACAAAATCCTTAACGGGGATTAACTTTCTTTTCAAGTAGCCAACTTAAATCTTAATGTTTGCTTCATTAATTACGGCGGTTTTAATCGAAATAATGAACATATTTTTGGATTTAAAGTTTGATACATCATTGAATAGAGAATTGAATTACTCAGGCATTTGCAGACCTCCTTTCAGTCGGTCTGGCAAAATTTGCCTTCGTGCGTCAAAATGCTATCTTGTGACACATGTATTTTAATATCGGAAACACAGTATACACTTTAACCATTCGTCCTTCTTCTTTGTAAGGCGGTAATTTTCATTACAACCAACACATTTGTTTTCTAAATCACTATTGAACTCGCCATCACTGACTGGTAGAATCGTTTAAAACGACTTCATCTGAGTCTGAAGAAGATGAAGAAGACTTCCGTTTTGATTTTTTAGAGCACTGAGATTGCACTGAAATTTGGTCGAGTGCTTTTCCTGGTGTTATGTCCTCTTCATTTAGTATTTTTCTGGTTCCACATTTTTGTTGCAGTCCAGAGGGACCAGGTTGAGGAGATTGTTGAACTTCTTGTACATGATTATCAAACTCATTTTCTGGATATATAACTGGTTCATCTGATGGTTGTAGTAAAAAAGCGTAATCTGGTATTGCTCCTGGATTAAGAGAAAATATTCCAGTTGCACTAAATGATGACACTGCGTTATTTACTGAGGCCGATTTTCCCCAAGCTTTGCCTAAAAGCTTACCGAACTGAAGTCGAAAAAATATTTTGTCGCATGCGTTTGTCGATTTTAAGTATCTTCAATTTACCCATGATCTCCTCGATGCGTTTTTCATGATGATTCAGAACCTTCAACCATTGGCGTAGATCGTCAGCTCGGTGAAACGTAGGTACTTGGTAAAGTACTCCATCAACGTCCACTTCGTCGATTCTCTTTACACAGATTGGGTCTGGTATCTTTTCTTGAAGCGTATCATCGGAATAAGTAATTGAACTTGATGACCCGCTGCTTTGTGATGCCTCAATGATCTCTTGTTGGATAGCGTCTGCAGTTGGTTTTTCTAGACGTTTTATCCTTTCGTACATCTTAATCATGTACTCTTTCGCCTCAGCATCTTCATCGATGGAAATTTCTTCCACCATTGAAACGCCAAATTCGAAACCTTCGAGATGAGCCATTGTAGCTTCTTAAGAATTTTATTATCCACACAGGAACCAGATTCTAAACTTCTTCCTATTTGGATTACTTTTTAACATTCGTTTAGACGCTTCGTAGTAGTATCCCTTAAGGGACTTAATAAAGGCACGATCTAAAGGTTGTAAGTAGTGAGTGCAGTGTGGGGGCAAGCAAAATAAAATAAATTCATTCTTCTCTGCAAATTCCAACGTCTCAATGTTTGTGGTATGGGACGTGTGACCATCGAGTATTAACAATTTTTTTCCAGGTGATTTTCTAGGAAAAAAATGTGTTTAACCATTGCAGAAATATTTCTGAATTCACGTAAGCCGATTTTTGCGACATTTGAAGTTGTGACCCAGGCGGCATTCCGTCAAACCATTCTTTTTTTATATTTTTTCCCTTACATATACAGTAGGGTGGTTAGAATCCGCCTTCTGCATTGCAACAAGAAATGACGCTTATGGTTTCTCCTCTCTGAGCAAGCACCTCTCCGGCTCTGGTATTCAACTGCATCCCCGTCTCATCAGTGTTAAAAATGTTGCCAGGTTTATCAAACAAAGCATTTTCAGCGAGAACCGTCTCAAGTTCCGTAAAATATTTATTTACAACATCTTTTGACATTCCTAGAGCTCTAGCGACAGACGTATTCTCTGCTTTTTGAACTCGGATGTCAGGATTTCTTCGTAAAAAACATTGCAGCCACTTTATACCCGCCTTACCTAAGGAACAATACACCTAATGTAGTTTTGACCTAGATTTTTAGTTTGTTAAATTTTAACTTACTGTCTTTGATATTAAATGTAACGTACTTCGTCTCTTGTAGGCGCAAAGCCATATTTCTGAAGTTTCTTAATATGGTTACAAATTTTTGTCTCTGCAGCTTTACCGAGCATGCTATCAGGGCCTAAACGTTGTTTATTTTTCAAAATTACTAGTTGCTAATCTACGTTTCAAAGTTGTTTTTGGTATACCGAATGATTCGGCAGCCTCATTTACTCCCATTTCACTGGCTATAACTGCATTAATCGCGTATGTTAAGTTTTCAGAAGTCCAAGTGGCTCTAGGTGCTGTATGTTTTTTTCGAATATATACGTTAGGCATTGTTCTGTAACAAAAAAAACTTAGGTCCATCTCTCCTCTGCATTTGTGGTCCATCTCTCTTCAAACGAGAGGATAGACGGACCATAAATTACCCACGTAAAAAAACAATGCAAAGTGATGTTTTTTAGGTTATGTTTACACCAACATACGTACGTGACTATATTACACCCAAAAGTACAACTGAAATTTACTCAAACTGTATAACTCAAGAAAGTTTAAATAGGCAAATAATTTTTCAACTCACCTAAAAAAATAATTGGCAATAATTCGTTTAAAAATATTTAAATAACACAGCACGTGCACTCCCCACTGGTGACTAATGATACTGCAAGTAAATGACGCCACAAAACGCACATCGGTATTACGTACCGCAAGATATTGCGAGTGGCCCGTCTCTCCTACCAGTCCAACTGTCTTCCCCTTACCCTATATGAAAAAAAAATGATCACAAGAAAAATTTTTTATAGTGCGATTTGCTGCATAACCGGCAAAATATGCCACCGAAAATTTTTCAAATTAATTATTACAGGACTAGAATGCTGTGATTGTGACTGAAGCTGCGAATGTATAGCGCATTCTTTACTATAATCGTTATTGATATTGAAGCCATTATTTACATGTGTAGAAGCAAAAATGAGTTCGGCGGATTCAAAAACATACATATCTTCATCAGCTTCGCAGTTTGAATTTACCGATGACTTAAATAACCATGAAGACATGATACTCTGCAGCGCTAGTCGGAAGTGCTTTGACGAAGGATTCGGGTCAAAGCCCTGGCGTTGTCTAATTGCAGAAAACAGATTTTCCAACGGATCTTGATTCAATCTGCTACTTATTAAAAGTGGATAACTTTCCTTATTGTCACACCACAATCTTAAAATCCCATTTATAGTTTGAATCAAGCCGTCAAAACAATATGGGCGATTTTTCCCAACAACCCATTTCTCAATCCACAAAATTGAATTTTTCAAATTTTCTAATATACATGGAGTTCTGTCTGATAACGCGCATTATGTGTAGAGGAATCGAAAAGGATTCTGGAATTTAATTATTATTTTATTTTACATACATACATACTGTCCACACACAGACTGTTACGTCTAGTTACGTGTGGAGCAAAAACATTTATTCAAAATTAAATTTACATTGCATACAGCAGATCATGCACCCGATAGGACAAAAAACGAACCAATATTGGTCTAGGGCGAGGAGTGCCAACAGCGACCCTACCAACCCGATGGCTCCTCTCGATATTGTTAATTGTGATCTTATTGACTTAAATTTTACTTTCAAGAAGATCCAAAACTAGATGGTTGGTATTTTCATTTGGAGTTTCTTCTATTCTAAAAAAACGTAGGTTGCATCTCCTACTGTATTGCTCGCAATCATCTAATTTCTTATAATTTCTAACCTCCTGCTCTCCCACCTTTCCTCCAACTCGTCCAATTTTAACAACTTTGCCTCAATTGAACTGATCTTCGTAGTGTTGAATGAAACTTCGTCGTTAATCTCCTGCACCCCCTTCAGTAACTCGTCCAATTTCTTGCTAATTTCACTGAGACTATCATCACTCTTAGTTGCCTGAGACCTCGTATTTCTGGACATGTTGAAAAATTAAAAGTCAAAAGCAACAGATGCAAACTTTAGTAGCCTCATTCGCACTTTTTCTATTTTTTAAACTCAATGTTTACGAAAATTCAAATTTAATTATTAAAATCAAACGTAAACAGATTAAAACTTTAGCAACCATGTAACAAATCTTTTAAGCTGAACCTTTTCCGATCAAATGAATTAAAATTTTTAAATTGATTTACACTTGAATACTTTTTTAGTAACTTTTCTTATTTTTTATAACTACAGTCCTTCTCTACTTATTCACACTTTTTCTCTTTCTTTAGACTCAATGTTTACGAAAATTTAAATTTAATTATTAACCGATACGCAAACACATCCACTCACTCGGCCATTTTATATTATCAAAGAGATTGTTTATCTGTAATAAACACTGCTCAGTGTGTGAGGCCAATTTTGATTTTAATTGTCCAGTTTGCACACAGGTAGTCATTGCGGCTGAAAAACTTTGGCTAAAAATTTGGACGATTTTTTTCAAAATATTTTTATATGTCGAGATAATCGGTATATTCCTTAATTTATATTATACACACCCTGTATATTTTATATTTGTCTTTATGTTGTTTTATTATGTTGTACAGTTCAGGTTTCAGCATACTCGAATTAAATTAAATATTCTTTTGAATTAGCCAATCTATCATTACCGCCTTTTTGGAATTTGAAGTTGGCGCTGGGTTTAATTGAATATTATGATAAGGAGCATTATCAGTAACAACCAAAGAGTTCTTCGGCAAATTTGGTATTAATTTTTCTATTAACAATTTCTCATAATTTTTACTATTCATTTCATGGTGATAATCGCCGCTTTTGGTTCCGGATTTAAACAACAGAAGAGCATTTGGTATAAACCCCATCTCACCTCCAGCATGAATCATTATTAGTCTTTGTCCTTTAGAAATGTTTGGAAATAGTCCACTGTTGCTGCTATCAGTTCAATTTTTGAATTTGGTATGTCCGCTGTTAATATAACTTTCGTCTAGAAAAACTATTGATCGATTTTCGTTTTTATAGAACTTATTTTTTGTAAATACGCAATTCGGAGAGCACGTATGTCATTTTTTTCAATCAATAATTTTCTATTATTTTCTGTTTTTTAAAATTTGAAGCCGATCTTTTTAAGTATTCTCCTTAACGATGATATGGACCCACTCAAAATTAAATCATTTTTCAATTTTTGTTGTAGAGTTTTTAATGTCGCCAGTTTTATCGCCTAAACCGCACAGCCTTTATATTCTTTCAAGAAAGACGCCGGATGCGGTTTAAAATGCAATCTTCAAAATCAATTATTCCAGGATTTTTCAATATCAATGATAAATGATTTCACATGCAAACACCAACGCATACAGCTCTTTTTCAATTTGTGCAGAATTGTTCTGCTCATCTGTCAGAGCTTTTGATGCAACATTACATGGCAAATTATTTTGCAGTAAAACTGCTCCTACACCATCTTTAGATGCATCCACTAAAATAACTATCAGTTTCTTTTGATCATAAAACTGTAACACAGGGCTACTACTTAATTTTTCTTTTAATAATTCAATCGCACTATTATGCTCATCTGACCACGTCCATACTACATTACTTTTTAATAAATTCCGTAATGGAACCGTAATACTTGATAAATTATCGATAAATTTACTAACATATGTAACTAAACCTAAAAACCTTGGCAAATCTTTTTTTTATTTTTAGGAGTAGTTATCTCCTTTATTGCTTTTATTTTTGATTCGTCAGACCTAATGCCATCTTTTGAAATTACATGACCCATATAAACCACCTTTTGTACGCCAAATTTACATTTACTTCTGTTAAATTTAATATTGTTATCTCCGGCTAATTGCAAATTGACTCATGATTGGTTTAAACATTTTTGTAAATATGTAAGGTCCCGTGCAAATGCCAAAAGGTAAACATGTGTACTCATAAGTTATATTGTTGAAGCGGAACCTTAAGTATTTCCGGCTTTTAACATGGTATCAGTATCATATAGTACGCATCTTGAAAATCAATAGTTGATAAATATGCGTTTGTTATTATAAGACTGCACACAGTTTTATGGTTTTCCAGCTTAAAATGGGGAGCTTTGATATGTTTAATTTTTTGTTCAAGTTAAGTATGAACGATGCTCCCCATTTGGTTTTTGCCGTAAGAAAAAAGGCGACAAAAATTGGTCTTTAGTGGGTTTGCATTTTACTACCACGCCTTTTACTTCAAGGTCTCTGATATGCTGTTGTATTAATTTTGAGTTAGCGGTGCATGAGTGACGAGGCAAACGGCTCTGTTTAGGTTTAGTAACAAAAGTAATTTTGTAACCACATACCCAGTCGAGGATTGTACTGTTTTGTGTGATTAAGGACCAATTTTGAGAAAAATATTTAAGTCAGCCAGCGATAAGATTTACCTCTCCTATTTCCGGTAATTCCGGTAGTCGCGGCGGTTTCTCCATCGGCTGCTGTGGGCCTGGCCCCCCTTCTCCGTCTTGTACTGATCGCGTGTCTTCAGTAGCGGTGGAGGTTGATAGGGGGGGGCGGTAGTTTAAAGCTGGTGAAGTGGATGGTAAGACAAAATTTTTCTTGTTGAAGACGGTTCTGCCTGATGAGCACCGACGGGTGGGGTTTGGCGTGGCCTTGAGGGTTTTTACCGTTAGGTGATGGGTTTGTTCGGTTTTCAACTTATCGTGTAAATTTTTCCCACAGAGAGGAACTCGTCGGGCTTATACTCATAAATAAGTTTTTTGCAGGTTACTAAAGGCAAAATTTGGAATTTCCTGTGTGTCGAAAGCATGTTCATACAGTCTGCCAATCAGACCAACCGCGTATCATTTCTAAAGCTTATAACATGTCTGTTATGAGGAACCTTCACGAATCTGTTATGTTATGAAGATTTTCATACCGCGTATCCCTTAACATAACATAGTTCATATCAAAGAAAGTTATAAGGCGTCTGTTATGTAACCATAAGTTGCAAAATATAACTGCTGCTTTAGAGGTCCAGTTGTCTTCAAACGATCAAGTGTTGTGCGTGTTTAGTTGGAATGGCGCTTGATGGATTGTTGAATATATTTATTATGCGAGAAATAATGGAATTAGAGGAAAGGTAAATTAAATTGTATTTTTTATGATTTTAATTCACAATTAAGTACCTACCTAATTATTTTTGAGTAAGACAAAAATATAGGCACTGAACTTTAATTAAAATTCATTCATCGGGTATATAATGTGGACAAAAATTTCAATTTTTTCAGTTCAGTTTGCATAAGAAGAGCTTTGGCTTTCAGAAGCTTGCCTTCTGCCACAAATTTTTGAACTTCAACCCCTTCCTTGTAAGCTTCAGCAAATTCGAATATCGATTTACTCAATGACTGAATGGCTTCGGCATTTTTAAGTGCAGAATCACATCTACTTTTTTGAGCTGCGTTGTATGACTCGGCCGCAGATGCCACAAATTGACTAGTATATTTTGTATCACTTTTTGATGTAGTACATTGATTTTTTGTCTTTGGTGTTGTTGTATCGGTTTTTGATGTAGTACATTGATTTTTTGTCTTTGGTGTTGTATTGGTTTTTCATGTAGTACATCAATTTTTTGTCTGTTCTGTTGTTGAACCTGTAATTTTGGTTCTATTTTCTGTTGTAGTTATGTGTGGTTGATTTGAAGTTGAGTATGTAGAAAGTTCTAGTTTGAGGAGCCTAGTACGACCCTCTCTCCCCGATTCTTCTCAGCTTTGTTATTAATTTTTCCTATTAAATAATAGAATAAAATTCATACCCTGGTTTTACACAATCAATTTGAAATCCTTACCCAAATAAACCTGCATGTTTACTATGTATGCAGATTCGCAATCTGCTAAAGTCCAAACCTTTATTCCATATTTCGCTGGTTTGCTTTTCATGTATTCATGGAATGAAGCTCTGCCTCTAAACGGAACAAGCTGCTCATCGACGCACACGTGAGCACCTGGATTGTAAGCCCTTTTACATTTCTCAACAAATATATCAAAAATCTTTCTAATCGGAGCCAGTTTATCGTTTACCGTTCTTTCTTTTCTGGTTTCGAAATTATCGAATCTAAGAAATCGTGTGAGTTCGCTGTAACGATTTCGAGACATTGTGGCTGGAATGATAGCTCTACAGTAAGCAGGAACATGAATAGCTTCGCGATTTGTCTCTATTACAATAATATCTATTATTTCTGGTGTGATAAACAGCAAGAGTGCATCTTTAATGCTAGAAATGATGTGTCGATTCGAAACGAAAACTCCATAAATGTTTTAGCGGGCCACTTTCTTTCATCGCATTGACATAGTGTACCAAGAAATGATGTTTCGGTTTAAGTGTGTCTTTAAAAATTGATACATACATTTCATTATGCGATCTAATTAAATTTTCCATTAAATTAACGCTATTCACGGTTACCACTTGATGGAACATGATGAATTAATAAATAAAAAATCAAATTAGTTCACTTGTTTATTCCACTTAAATAAGATTTTAAACCTAACAATATTGTTTCGGCAGTTACGCCATTCTCAAAGGTTGAGTAAAACTAACTTAAAATTAAAAAATATGTTCCTATATGCTAAATTTAAAATTAGTGACGGTAAAGGACCTGATAAATGTGTCGATCGAGAGTTAATTCTTGGGAATTATCTTTAAAAAGCCCGAATAACCAAATGTTAGTTCCATTTGGTTATTTACGACGTTTACGCCCTTCTGTGACGCTTTATGAATTTCTAGACCTTCCCAAAAATTAAGTCTCGAACTTTTGTTTTCTGCATGAATTAATTTTGTATTGTCCTGGGTGAAAAAGTGATTATTACTGATGCAATGTTCACTCAGTCCCGTGGAAGATTTGTTGTTTTTGACCGCTGCTTGATGTTCTTTAACGCGTTTCAACACTGATCTCCCCGTTTGTCCGATGTACACCGCATCACAATCGTTACAATTGATTTGGTACACGCCACTTTTCTCCAACGGGTTAATTTTTTGTTTGTTATTGACTATGAGTTTTCCTAGGTTTGTTTTATTTATTTCTATTGCTTGAATGTTAGATTTTTTGAGTAGTCTTTTGACTTTGCTGGACATTAAGTTGTTAAAAGTGATAGCTGCATAAGTTTTATCTGACTTTGAATTCCCGTTGTATAAAAGTGTACGTGCTTTAGCTATAGTTTTCTTTTTGATTATTTTATCTACTAGCTCTCCTTTGTAACCATTGTTTTTAGCTATTTGTTTTAGTGTTTGAGTTTCTTTAATAAAATTTGTTTCGGTCATTGGGATATTAACTAGGCGGTGTATGGAACTATTGAAAAAGGACATTTTGATTTGGTTTGATTGGAATGAATCTGCAGGTATAATAGTGTCGGTGCATGTTTCTTTTCTAAAAATACTGAAGTCTAATTTGTTGTCACTGTTTTTTATGGTTAAGTCTAAAAAGTTGAGAGTTTGATTTACTTCTTTTTCTATAGTGAATTGGATGTTATTGTTAATTGAATTTAAGAGGTTTAAAAAGGATGTTAGATTTCTCTCGGAGCTTTCCCAAATACAAAAAACGTCGTCGACATATCTAACCCATTTTTTAACATGTTTTAATAAATTTGAGTTGGAATTAAACAAAGTATCTTCAAAATGAGACATATATATTTCTGCAAACAATGGTGACAAAGGAGAGCCCATTGGAAGTCCGTCCTTTTGTTTAAAATAATGATTGTTGAAAGAGAAATAATTTTGGTTAAGGCATAAGTTTATTAGAGACATTAGATCAATTTTATGAGAAGTAAGGAGATCAGTATTGTTAATTTTGGTTTGTAAAATCGTTATCAAATCTTTCACGGGAACTGAAGTAAACAAGCTTTTAACATCGAATGAAACAAATTTACTGCCTGAATTTAATTTGACATCAGCTGTTTTTTGAACAAATTCTAAGGAGTTTTTTACACTATATACAGATTTGGTTTCAAACAGGTTGATTAAGTACTTATTTAGAAACTTACATAATTTATACGTTGGTGCATTTAAATAAGATACTACTGGCCTAATTGGAATATTGTCCTTGTGTAATTTTGGCAGTCCATAAAGCACTGGTGCCATTGGATTAAGTTTAAGATTAAATTAAGTGGTACCATCAAGTGGTAACCGTGAATAGCGTTAATTTAATCTTAAACTCAAGTGAAGAGAGAATCACGGCATTTTTTAGGAAAACTCTCCTAAAATTAAAACTATGTTCAAATCATATCTGGTTTAATACGGAGTGTTTAAAACACAAGATTCATCCGAAATACATGAAGATCCGTTGTAATCATAATTCTTTAGAATCGAGAAGAACACTGGAAAAAGCATATAAGTTGTGGTTAGAGCTAGAAAATAGAAAATGGTATACAAGGCGAAATAATCTAGGGGAGCATCTCAAAGTAATTCATATGGAAATGCACAAAAGATTTTCGAATTTAAAATTCGACCTTATTGATATGCAAGCTAGAGAATTAGTTAGAGAAGCAACCCACAAGCAATTTCTTAAACAAAACAACAAACTTAACAGTCTAATAAAAGAAAAGCACATCAACAACAATAATTATAACCATGATGATCAAAAACCATTACAACATACATTTTACAGTCGAGTCTCTAATCTCACAAATACAAAATTTACAGATAAGGAAATGTCTCTTCTAAATAAAGGTTTAAAATATTCTCCGCATACACAAAGTCCTAGCACATTACGAGA
>OZ004605.1:14407948-14551697 GCA_963924605.1 Malthinus seriepunctatus | reverse complement strand
AAAGGCACAAAGCTAAATATTTGCACAAACCTATGTTTTTACGTTCCAAAGACTTGCTCAAAAGTCTCATATAATCTCGTGTCAAGATATTCAAGGTCAAAGATCACAAAAATCGTTTTTTGCAAATATGTCGTTTACTATGCTTCATACGTCATTAGAGGTTATTATAAAACTTGTAGATCATAAAATTCTCTACAAATTTGATCTCATTCATTTTTTTGTACGATCAACGGTTCTCGAAATATTGCGCGGCGAGTACTTTTTTATTTTAAACATTTTTTTTATACTCGTGGATTCTACGAAAACAGGAGTTACGTAATTTTCAGATAGTTTTCTATCTGACTATCAGGCTAAGCTCTGATGATACAATTTCTCTCTAATAATTTACAGGGTGTTCAAAAAGTGCCGACTTTTAGAGGAAATTTAAAACCTAAAATACTTTTTAATTTTAAATGGAACACTGTATTTTTTTAACACTTTTGGATGCAGAAATAAATTTACTACCGTTTTGCATTACCATTCCCTATACCTATCGTCGACGCTTTTTACATTATCCTATATACGCTTGCGAGCCTTCCCATTCTCCGCGCTATACTTCCAGAACGGATGATCGCACAAAAAAATGAATTAGATGAAATTTGTAGAGAATTTTATGATCTACAAGTTTTATAATAACCTCTAATGACGCATGATGCATAGGAAACGAGATATGTGCAAAAAAAACAACTTTTGTAACCTTCGACCTTAAATAGCTTGACACGCGGACACGAGATGACGTCATAATATATAAGCATATGCAAATATTTAGCTTTCCGACTATCATTCCGAGGTTAGCCCTTTATTTCATCTAATTTGACCGGATTAATAATAAATTCTTGATTATTCGACACGCATTTAAAAATTAAACAATTTCAATTTTTTTACCCCCATCTACCTACGATTAGTAAACAAACGTCTTAAGCGAAAGGTGTCTTTTTAAAGAATATTTTATAAAAATAATAAAAGTGACGTCGAATAACCAAAAGTTATTATATTTAAATACAATAATTCCCTGATTGTGTAAGATGCGCGTGACAAGACTTATTGAAATAAACTTACCATCTAAAACACATCAATTCCTAATAAATATTTTCTAATCTAAAAACGACTAATAAACTAGTCAAAAACATAGTCTAATAAAATAAAATCAATTTTACAAGGTTTTTACATTAAATAACATCGGTGGACGTTTATAAATCGTTAGCTCGGACGAGTACCGATACGATAATAACTTATAATCGTGAAAACGGTCGACTTAAACTTGTATAGGGATGACAGAAGTACGCCATTTGGTACATTTGAGCCTCGGTGGGGCTCAAAATGAGCGTCACAAAATTGACGCCCGAGCGTTTGGGATTTAATTCGTCTATTTTTGATAAAAATTAAACGTCATACAGTTATAACGTGTTGCGCATCATCGTTTAGAACGTTTCATAGATTGTTTTAATTTATGGGCCATTTTAGATCATAAGGGCTGAATAAAATGGGGTCAAAGTTAAAGTCGACCATTTTAGATACTAGAAGCTAAATGAAATTTATAAATAGCCACTCATTTAAACTTGCTCGAATAACACAAAAATATATAAATTCGAGAGATCACACTTACAGAAAGCTAAATAGTTATTCAAATATAAAACCTTATATTTATAAAAGCTGCCACAAAATTGTTCAGTCGTAATATTAGAAATGTATAAAATTCCCTGTATTTGTAAAATTCTCATTATCAAGGACTAGTTTTTATTGATGTTGCGGTTGTTCGGTTTTAGGTTTACCGGTTATAGCGTGTAATTCTTCTTCGACTGGAGGTTGTTCGTCTACAAAATTAATACTTCCAGCTTTAACCCAAACGATAACATCCACAAAGAAAGCGCACAATAAAATAGCGCTCGTAGTGCCTAAAATAATAATCGATATTTAGCCGCGTTAAGAAGAAATTTACAAAATATTACCGTGATAAAACATCCGGAATTTATTCGAATCGTATAAGTCGCAAGCACCTCTTTTTCCGCAAACCGACTTCCATAATAGGCAAGCTGAATCGACAACAGTACCATAAATTATAGGACAAGGAACATTTCCAAATAACCCGATGGCAAATTGTATTAATCCTAAAGCCATAGCTTTATCTCTAGGATCGACGCATCGTAAAATTAACAACATGGAACCCACTTCCGAAGTCGAGTGTATAAAAACGAATATAGAAAATACCAAAATATACCAAATGTAATTTGAACACTCGCTATCGCAATATCCGATTGATACTGTATCGACTCGCGTTTGATTGGAACTCATTAAAAACGACTTATTAGCAGTGGCAGGTGAAGTATCCGAATATTCGTCAATACATAAGCAATCCGTAAAGTTAACAATTTCACCATCATTTGTCGTATAATTACGACATCCGACTTGGCAAGCTGAAGCGTAAGTTATTCCGTCGCTACCGCAAACTGGCTCAAATTTATCAATTTTACAATTACACGATGTGGTATTACAAACTGGCTCGATAATTGCCAAACTAAAAAACAAAAATTAAAACAAAAAGAGACACTTTCAATCAAAATATACCCGTCATCTTGTCTTCTTAAACCTGCCAAATCGCTCATAGGACATCCGATGAACATCAAGATTGCCATTCCTAAAACAAAAATTCATTTTTAGCTCAAAACTGTTCACTAATTGAAATCAGACACAGAGCAACACCGAGCACTAGACCCTTTATCGTTTAGGAGTCCGGAGAAACAAAGTGCTGTGGTGACTGCCACCTCTTGAGATCCTCTATAGGACAACTCATACCAGAGAAGAGCTGACAAAACAACTGTGCTCGACCCTTGTTCGCTTAGGTTGATGAGATGGCTCCCATTACTCTACAGACCACTGGTACAAGAGAACAGCTGACATATTTGGGACCAAAAATGACGCTATATTTTGGTCTTGGTACCACGAATACTAAGAGCTACAAGTTACTATTTAAAGACCTCACAGAACGTCTTGTTTACTTGTCAGAACCCTATAGCCGAGGTAAAGACATGAATTGGCGCCCAACGTGGGGTCACGTGAGGCTCTTGGTACCATGAATTCTAAGAGCTACAAGTTATTATTTAAAGACCTCACAGAACTCTTTGTTTCTTTGTCAGGACCCTATAGCCGGGGTAATGACAAGAATTGGCCCCACGTTGGACGCCAATCTTGTCAAGATTAGCCCGGCTATAGGGTCGTTACACACAAGTATCCAAAGGAACAAACGGGTTCGTGGGTTACTTAAATTGAGTTCCAAGATCACCTTTACTACTGCGGTGAATGTCACCTGTTGAGGATTTCCTCTACAGAACAACAAGCCAAGCTGCAACTGATAGCAGAGAATATCTGGAATTGGGACCAAAAATGCAACTAACTAATAATGATAATCAAATATCTACAAGACTTTAGCCTTAAGAGCTGGTCGTGTTTTTTAACTATTTTTACCTAAAGCGTATAAAACAGCAGTGAAGGCAATCCAAGCGGCAACAAATCTTGCGTTCGGCTTAACTCGCAGAATAAAAACTCCACTAATAATAATTCCAAGTCCCATTACGAGAATTCCTCCAACTCCTAAAAAAGTAATTTTGTTAAAGAGAGTTGAAAAAGTTTTGTAAATTACCTACCTGAAATCATGTTGGCCGATGGTGTCGGTAGACGGAATTGAGATTCTAAATATTTGGGTAAAAACGTGTATAATCCAGCTATCGGTAAGATGTGCAAAACGCTGCTAGCCGTACGAAACATGAGAATATCGTTTTTAAGCAAACGTTTAACAGTTTTAGGAAAATCTGTAACATAAAATAATAAAAGTAGTTCCCTTTTGTAGCGTTTTAACATCTTAGACCGCTTTCACACTGGGAAACTGTCTTTGAAGTTCCTAGTTAAGAATTAGGGCTTACGGAGTCATTCAAACCTGCACGGCGCACTCAAATAGCGGCCGAAGGCTAATTTTTTAGTTTGTCGTCCACGATCTCTACATTATTTTGAATTGACCTGCTACCTAGTGTGAAAGCGCCCTTAGGAAGGTTTGGTGGTTAAACGTGGGCCAGCACTCCCACGAAGGTAAGTGTCCATCGATGCTTTTCAATTTAAAGGCTAAGTTCACCCTGAGGTTGAAAAAGCCGGAGTCGAGACAAGGAACTAAACCGGAAGTCCGGGTATGAATCCAAATCCGGGGTCAGGACATAGATACAAATCCGGGCTCCGGATATCCATCCAAACATGCATGCATCCCGGGACCTTAGTGCAGTCACTGGACCGCCCTTAACCGACGTAAGATATTAATTTACCTCTTATACTAGGATGTTTGGCGTCGTTTTTATGAATCCTCGGCGAAGGTTTGGCCGTGGGTAGTCTTTTGGGAAAGGCGAACATAGCAAACGAAGCCAACATTAGAAATCCAGCAATTAAAACTAAACCTGCAATGGAAAAAGATTAAAATTTTGTTAAAAAGGAGTGAGGGGGAATTTATTTTACCTAACCACCACGCACCGATCCATCGTGGATCTGTGGTAGGAAATTTCGGGTTTATGGAGAGATCGGCGTAAAATCTCGTACAAAGAGATCCTACCATGAAACCTAAAGCAGGGCCTAAGATACGCACCCCTATCGTTATGGCTGAAAAGAAAATGTTTAATCGGAATTAAATGAATTGAAATTGTAATTTACCAAAATATAGAGGCGACTCTTTACTAGCAACATTATCGTCAATATACGGTATGCCTAAAGTATAAACGGCAGTTTGACCCATACCGACTCCTAACAAACTAATGAAAAAGATAGCTAACACAATTTTAGTAACTGACGGGTGGATTCGATGAGCAATTATTAACTCGTCTTCGCAAGTTTGAAAAATATGAGACATTTTTGGCGTTTCAATTAAAGTCGTATTACTTTCCCAAGAAGTATTTTTCCATGGAAGATCTTCTAAAGAGACGCCGGGTAATTTGCACACGTTATGTTGTTTGGTATTCAACAAATTGTCTTTGATTAACTGTCTTCCGTATATAAAATGCGGCAAAGAACAAGTAAAAGAAGATACGGCAAATAAAACCATGCCCCACGCTATCCATTTAGGTCTATGCCCTTGTCCACCGTAATACGTTAACAATAAAGAAGAACCTATTTGACCAATTTCCGTAGCACTCATTATTATACCCGTAATTTTAGACTGAATTTGAAATAATTTTTCTATAGTCGTTATAACACTTACAAAATATGTGTGGTACATCCCTTGAAACACCCACGTTATGCAAAATACTATCAAAAACATTTGTTTAGAAGCAAAAACTTGTAACCAAGCAGGTGCACAAGGTCCTAAACCACACTCCGCGTCATCGTCTCTAATATTTTCGTCGTTAGAAGACATAAAGCACTGAGATTTTAGGCCGTCATGTTGTTCTGTTAAGGCTGTTTGTTCCTCTGGAATTGTATCAGAACCCAGTCTTGTATCTCCATTTGTAGGACCATTATTATTACTCGTTTTTGCTGCAGGAGTCCACATGTTGCCGTTTTCGGTACTAACCGCACGTTTAGAATTTACTTCAGCCATTTCTTCTAGTTTATTCACTCAACAGTTATCTCTACAACAAAAAAACAAAATTAATTTCGCTTCCAAACAACCACAATCCGAATTAACCGCATTTGAATCAAATAAAATCTGGATTAACCGAAACCCACATTTGCTAACGCAAAAACCGGATTTACAGCAATTCAGATTAATAGGAACCCGAGTTTATTGCAAAACAACCGCAATCCGAATTATAATCAAATAAGATTGTAGGATAATAGGAACCCGAATCTATTGCAAAAGTAGCCCGAATTAAGTAACCTTTGCTGTACAATCTAAACAAAAAAATTAAATAAACCAAGAAAGAGCCAAGTATTTAGATTAATAATCAATTGACCCTCTTCTTGCAAACACGTAACTGCCAGCGAGTGCTAGCTACCACACAAGTTTGTGGCCGATTAATTAAAGAATTTTATTATCTAACCCTTGAACCTCCGACTAAGTAATATAAAACATTTTTTGGAACAATAATTAATAAGTGGTTCAAGGTCTTTCAATAAGAATCATTTAAGATTCTTACAAACACGTGTGTAATGATATTTTACCCATATCCAAATTATTTACTTCTTTTTGTTTTACCAAGCTGCTAATCGCCCAGCACCAAAAGATTAAAAGAAAAACGCTTTAAAAGGTCCACGACTCCGGGTCAAAAGGAACTTGCACATAGTTAGGCCTCTAAAGGGGGGTTATATTGAGATTTAACAGCTAGAGCTACAAAGAAGCAAGTTGGACCAAAAGAAACAGGCGTGATCCGTGGGACCACTCAACAGAGAGGCACTAATAATGGGTCGAGATACGCCGCTAGTGAATGGAGGGATATCGGGTCACGAGTAACGCATGCAAGGAATCAAACTACAGATCGCTCAAAGCAGTCCTCAGATGTTCTAAAAAGTTCAAGTGTGGATTGGACATCAAAATGTCGAGGCATACCACCCATAATTGATCTATTAAAGGGTCGCACCGAAGATGAGCTATCAAGCCTAAAACGTTTTTCGGCTGTACTTTGAGAACGGTTTACTTTCAAAAAATAATTATCGGGAAAACTTTTTAGGAGGTCGAAAGAGCTATCAAACGATACTAAACTCGACACTTTTATCACATCGACGCTAAGCGTCACGACGTTCGACTTTTACTTTTCTTAAGGTGGAAAGTCCCGCTTTAGTAGATAATTGTTCATCGACGAACGAAGCGTACGAAAACAAAAAAAATGAAACGTCTTTGCAGTGTGGTTGTCCATGCGACTGCCTTTTTGGCAAAAAAGTAAGCTGTCCTTGAATGGTAGGCAATTGTATACCAAAATTAGCCGAAATACTGCTAATTTGCTGTTTAGCTGTTTAGCTGTTTAGCAGAAATAGCTAAACTGAAATTCTGAAAAAGTATGAAAACTTTATGACGATTTTTTTTACAAAAATGTCGAAAATTGTAAAATATAAACATGGTTGTAATGCCGGTACTGTGGTATTTTAATTCTTTTACTTGATGATACGCTTCACAAGCATGACACTTGTAAGCAATTTTCATTAATTTTCATTTCATATTTGAAAAGCTAAACAGTAATAATTAAAAAAAAAATGCCTTGTACCGCACTATAATACACCTTGCACTTTAGTTTGCAAAAAGAAATTTTTAAAACAGTGACAAAAGACGACGGCATTTAAGGTGGCCGAACCCATTAAAATTACTAGCGCAGCTTACCCCCTTAAGCGAACCTATTGTTTTTTTTTGCACACGATTCAAGTTCTGTAAATTAAGAGAAGTAAGAACTTTTTATATAAGATAGAAAGTTCTAGTTTTGTATGCGAATTTAGACAAGTCAACGGAGTAATTGTCGGCAAAAAACAATAGGTCACCTTACGATAATGAAAAGTTGAACGTCGCGACACTTAGCGTCGATGTGATAAAAAGTGGAGTTTAGTATCGTTTGATAGCTCTTTTGACCTCATAAAAAATTTTACCGAAAGTTTTTTTTTTGAATGAAACCATTTTCAAACTGCAGTCAAGAAACTAAATTGCCAATTTTCAGTCTAGTCAACGTATCTAGTCGTACATTAACGATTTTTGCAGACGGATATCTACAAAACTATAAGGAATAGAGAAAAAATGAATAGAAACAATATTGTAGGAAATTTGACAACCTTTCATTTTATTGGGAGTATTTTTTTCCTAAGACCCACCGTTTTGGAGATATAAGCGAAAACCCGAAAAAACGAGCTGGCAACATTAGCTCGTGGATCATTTAAGGGATGGAGGTGTTAAAAGCATTCAATATTAGAAAAAATTGAAAAACGATTTTTATCAATTGATAGATGACCCCGCCAAAACATTACAATATAATAAACATTCTTTAAAGTGTCGTACAATCAATTACAATCAATTATTTTTAATACAATCAAAACAAGCAATCAGACTACACTAATTTAACTTTAGTTTAATTAAATTATTTAATTTAGCGCATAGTTGAAAATTAATAATTATTAGTTATAATTTGAACCGAGGTTTAATTAAAAGAAAATTGTGCGGCGGACGTTCTAATAACTTGTTATGTACGCCCTCCTGAATAAAAATTTTTGGTTTGTTTTAAAAATGGTTAAACGCGACGCGACGTCAAATTTATGCTAATTAATTTTTAAAGTCATTTACATAATTTTCTAATTTTTATACATATTATAAATGTGTTGTTTTGTTATGCATTTAAAATTAGCAATATTTGAAAAATTGATTATTTTGAAAATATTTGTTAATATTGGTTGTGACGAGAGTTCAACGGCATCTACAAAAAAATATATGTAAGTGGGTTAAGTGCGACAATTTTTTGTGATTAGACAAGAGTGCCTAGCAATCGTTAGAATACTAAATAGAAATTATTACTGTTGAAATGTTAGCATGTTCTGCATACCAAAATATTACGATTCCACTACGGCATTCCATTAACTCGAAGCGAAAAAGTCATCTTCCACAATTATGGTAAATCTGAAGTAGCGTTGAGCGCGAAAGCGGAAAAACAAATCTAGTTCTTAGGAGAAAGGGGAAAAAGTTTCGTTTTCAAAGAGTCAAAGAAAGAGAAAGGCTTGGAGCTAATCGTAAACTTGAAACAAACTCATCTCTCACCTGGATCACGTTAATGGAACGTTTAGAAAATGTCATGGCCAATTTGTCGGTACGATGAATCTTTAATAAATAAAAACTTTAACAGCAACAATATAACAACTCAACTAAAAGTTAAACTTTTAAACTGCGAAAGTGACCACTTTCTCCGCGTCACACCATCAAAAGTTTGCTAAACACTGTAACTCAGTAGATATCGTCTCAACTTGGCGGTTCTTATTAGCATAACCGAATGCGAAAAAGTCGTATCTGACCCAGCCCAAAAACATGTAGGTTATCTTTGCATTGTTCTTATTTTAACGCCCCCCCTCTCCAACAAAAAATGTTTCCCTTCATTCGCTCTCCAAATTGCTACCGTTCGATTGCGTGTTCAACTCCAAATTTCTTTAATTAAAAACAATAAACTACTTAAATAAGTACACCGGCAGCAGCAGCACGAGCACCGCACACTCCAAGTTATACAAAAAATGTATTCCCCTCCAAAAAAAGAAATTCAAAAAAGTTTAAAAACCTCCACTCGGACTCGGCTAACGCCACTTTATTTTTTCCTCATTTTAATTATTCCGTTAATAAAAAGTAACAACAAAAATAGTGAAACCAGTTGAGAAAAAGTTAAAATATATTTTTAATATTAAATTAAGATGCGTACGATATTATCTAACTGACCTACTTTAAGTTTGAAAGTGTTGGTAAACAGTTAATATAAAAGTTGGTCATTTTTGAATTTAACTCTGTATTAACTCGTCAACTTAATTTTTTCTTTTTTTATTATCCGCTCCAACCCATTAATACAGATAATAAGCAAAAAATCGGGGCCCCGTTATCAATGAGACACCGCCGTTAGCAAAATTTCAAAATCTGGCTAATCTAATCATCACCCACTTCCTCTTAGCTTCAAATAATAGACAAGGCTTTTGCACAATCCATAAAATCGCGCATTATAAATTCGTCACAATAAGTAGGCTATTTTAGGCCCATAAAATTTTTGAGGCCCACTTAACATTAAATTTTGAGTATTCTTAGCATGCATTTTCCCACACTTGCAACTAATAGATACAAAGTTTTGGAAAAATTTAATAATTCGCATATTGTAAATTGCACTAAATAAGAAGGCTATTTTAGGCCTGTGTAATTTTTGAGGCTCACAAGAATTTGTCATTTTGGGTAACTGTTGCCCTTAGCTTCGACCTCAGACCTCAGACCAATAAGCAAAGATGGACACATGTGAATAGTGCGGTTGAAAACTGTCGCCAAGATACACAAGTGAGGGGAAGAGAGTAGGAGACGGAAAACATCAACATTCCGTCTCCAGCATAGGCGTGCGGTATATTATCGTTTGGAAATCTGAAATATTAGTTAGGTTTAAAAATGTTTAGACGGAACGCCACTGTCGTCAACAACAAAAGATGTAACCTCACTTTTACCTATGGAAAGATATTTCTTCTTATTTTTTATGTAGTCTCTTACATACACACTGGCGCACCTTTTTTATAAAATATATTTTAATATGCCTTCTATAAATTTTTAGAAAAACAGTAAAAACGTACTTTGTTTCGAAATCTTATTTACAAAACATAAATAAATAATTACGATAACACGAAATATCCGATCTTCGGATGCAGTTGTAATAGTACGAACGTGATAGTTCGTATTACTTCGTTTCGAAGCTGATCTTTACAATGTTTACCATAATGAAAGGTCTTGGCGTCAAATAAAAATGTAAATAACGGGGTCCATCTATGCTTATTGGTCTGAGGCTTCGACGAACATATCCAAAGCCTTTGAAAGCTTCGTCCATATATTTACTTCGTCCATATAGTTACCTCGTATTTGAATCAGCCACTGAGTTTACATCTGATCGTCAGTCGTAGTAAATAGTAGATAACTAAATAAATAAACTTTCCTTAACAACATGGAAAAGAAAATCCGTATATTTAAAACGCCAAGCCTTTTCTCGATATATGATAATAGCCTACTTCTACTGGACCTATTTTAATAATTTTTTTTTTAAATTGAAGCTGTCGGCCCACGGATATGTCAGCACTAATTTTTTTATTCAAATTACCTATTTCCTATTTTGTACATTGTTTTAAATAATAAATTGTTACGAGTATTAATCTTATCTCCCCAGTTTAACAAAGTTCTATAACGTTAAATGACGGACACGCTTATTTTGTACATTTAACAACAAACAATCACCGGTGTAGGTAGTAAGGGCATTATAATAATTTTTGAAAATTTCATTTTTCTTACACATTCGTCTCTACAACTACTTGGTCGAATCTCGACGGGGGTGACCCGCTACTTTTATTTTATAACAGCAATTTGTATAAAATTGGTAACTAAGGAAGTTTAACCTTCAATAACAGAATAAATCGAGGACTAAGTAATTTAATAATTTGAGGTTAAAATTGAGTGTAGGAAAAAAATATGAGTTTATTAAAAAGTTAATAAATACCTCAAACTTAAAAAAAGTATTCTAAATTTAATATTTTGAATACTTTTTTGACGACTTGTTGAGAGTATCGTTTTTCGGGTGGTCAATAATTAAATTAAATAAGCGAATTATTAATTGTGGTTAAATTAAAAGCGCGTGATTTTCGTAAACCAAATTTGGTAGTTTTTTTGTAAAACAGCTTTAACAACACTGTACTTAGAGCAATGTAACAATTAAAAACATCTATTTTAACGTCATTGTACTCTTAAATAATGCCGAGTATATAAATATAGCACAAAATGCAGCTTATAATAAGCTCAACACATCTATTGCACTTTCAGATCAAGGACATAAATATTATGACTGCTTTCGATGTTGATTATTTACCATAATTATTTTGACTAACCAAAATAAAATTTTTTAACATTCAAACAATCGACCCAAAATACACTTGGGAGAATTCTTAAAAATGCTTAAAATTCATATACCGCTGACGCATATAAATGTCTACAAAAACACCTTCAATTTTTTTTAGTTTTATCGCTAAATCTTCATCTCCAATTCAAATTTTGAAATCTAGAAAAATTTTGGGCGTTTCCATATTCGGTGAAGTGGTCTAAGTTCCAAGGGTTGTGGAACTAGCTTCGGTAGAAAATGATTTTAAACACCCCCCCTTAAATGTGCGTCCTAACTCGTGATTTTATCAAGAGTAAGCTTGTGTTATCAAATTCCAGGTTTCAAGAATTTTTCTCTAAACGTTGGCGAGTTATCGGCGAAAAACACACAGGGGAATTTTTCTCAAAAAATCAAAAATAGACAAAATTTTTCTTAACCGAAAAAGCAACTTTTTGCCATACTAATTAAAAAAATTCCTATTTACTTGATAATTGAACGTTAGATAATTTTCTTTTATGTAATAAATAGCTCAGTAGACTAAAGTTTAAAGTTCGATTCTATTTTAACTCGTCCCATGTTTATTAGGATAAAGATGCTTTTAAAAACGAAACAGTTAGGAAAATGAAATTGTTTTTCGAGTCTAATAATTACATCACGTAACATACGTTTAGCCGCTTACTCAGTCACACTTTATAATTTAACCAACCTTGTATACGAATTCGGTAACTAAAAATGATAAAACGTAATACCTAATAATTATTGCAATAATTTCGATAAAAAAATTCATAATTACGAGGGAGGAGGCTCAAATTTTTCCCCTTACGCTTCATGTTCAACTTCTTTTATCGTATCTTCAAGAGTAATTTGTCAATATTTATACTTTTTACTATACATATCTTGTGATTAAATACATATGTTTGAATATTCAAGGACATTAAAATATTTTTAAAATCGCCAGTCACCACGGTTTTATTAAATCTACAATAGAAAAAAATTACAAAAAGAATTTTGAAAAATTCGCGTTTATTCACATTTGGAAAATTTTAAACACGTATCCCCTAACTCGATTAATTTTTAATTCTTTTAAAAGGGGGTTCCAGCCACTGCTTTAGAATAATAATTATTCAAAAATATAGGCAAGCCCAAAACTGGTTTGAGAATAATTACACGATAATTCGAGTAATGATAAGCGCCGGATTAAGATCCAAAAATGCGTGGGTCCAATAATGATTATTAAGCGACCACCCTTTGCCCCTTTATGTAAAAAAAATTTTTTTTAACAAATTTTTAACACTTAGAAATATTCACCCCTTTTGTAATAATTTATAGATTTTTTTTTAATTTTACAAAATTGATTAGCCGTCATTTTGTTTTAAATTAAAAAAATTGGCTTGCCTAAATATATTTTAAACAAAGCCCTCATTGATAACAAACGATAAGGTAAGGAAGTTCCAGTAATTACGGTCAAGGTAAAATTAAAACAATTTTTTTTCGGGGGACGATTTTTCAAAAAATTCCTACACTTTAATATTTCAATAAAAATTGCAAAATTTGTTTAAAAAAATAATAACACGTTAATTATTGAAATTAACGATAAACCTAACCCCTGCCCCCCTGTTATTTGTTTTATTTGAATAAAATCGTTGATCCTTGATTTACGATAAATTATTATTATTTATTAAATTTACAAAAAACGTGTTAAAAAATTATCTTTGAGTTTATTAAAAAAATTAAATCACGAAATTGATTAATTCAAATAACGTCTTTAATAACAATTACGAGACACAATTATTTTGTCCCAGATTTGATTTAAGCGCAGCTTTACGAAATATACTTAGCAATAAAATTTTTTTTTTAATTATTATAAAATAATTAATACAGAAAGGCGCATTTAATATTCTTTTCTAGTGGATGGAATGTTAATGATCGTAATTTATATCTATTTTATTAAATTGAATTTCAATTGATTAATTAATTAATGTTAAAAGTTCCTTCAATCGAAAAATTATAATAAGTCCAATTATACAACTCACTGTACCCATCGAGGCTCTAGCTCCTTAAGGAGTAGTCTGATGGTAATTTTCCTTCTAATTAGAAGTATAGAGTAGAAAATTCTATATCGACACATAGAAATATTTATCCTAGCTCTCATAATTAATTTAGGCACAATTAATCAAAATTGAAAAATTATATTAAGTCGAGTTCTGCAACCCATTGTGCCTCTCGAGGCTCTAGGTCTTTAATTGGTTTTAATTTCGATCGATTAATCAATTACAATTAATATTCCGTTAAAATGGGGGGGGGGGGGATATTAAAATGGGAAGATGATTTGAAAATTGAAAAAAGTGAAATTTTTTGAATTACAAAATTATTATGTAATAAAGGATCAGAAATGAACATTCTGTCAAAAAATGGTTTCAGAAACACTAATTTCGAAAAAATGTCAGAAGGAGGAGTTAAAAATTTAAACAAAGTTTATGTTCAAAAAGTATTATTTAAAAATTCATCGTTCCCCTCTTATCTCATCATTTTCAAACATTTAAATTTTTATATAACCTCAAACATATTTATTTATTGAAATGCCAATAGCGTCCGTAAATGTGATACCTTCTCCAAAATTAGCAATACCAAAATCCTTGAGTTCATTGTAAAGGTAGTTGGCTAGTTGGGATAATGACCATATAAGAGGGGCCGCTCTTGGGAGGATGGAATAGGTACTAATACCTCAAAAATTACCCAAAAAATTTTTCCTCAATAATTGTTATAAGTAATTTATTTTAAAAAATTGTTAATTTTATTTTAATAATCGACGATAAAAATTTAAAAACAATTGCAACTTTCATAATTTGCTAAAAAAAGATTTAGATAAATAGTTTGAGCCTTGAACCAGACCTTATAAATTTCCTAGAGATCCCAAAAATAATTGCAACAAAAATAAAACTCTTAATAAAATAATTAATGAATTATTTTTAAACGAATTTCTCTCAAAAATTCTATAAACGACCACTGGGGGGGAGGGGGGTATTTTTTGAAGGCGTTCGTACTTTTATAACTTGCTGAAAATGGTTGTTAAGCACAATTGGGGAAGATAGTTTTAATCGAAACCGTGTTTGGGGGGGGGGCAGTGAAAATATGAAATTTTTTAGTCCGTAACTAAACTTTTTTGGGTTATAGTAATTATTTTTCAAGTACCGCACCGTAATATTGTTTGAGAACGAATGTTATATAATCAAGGCCACCCAAAAACTTTCTCGTTGTATCTGTTTCCGGTACTTCTGATATTACTGAAAATGGTACTATACAGTTTAAAGTAAAAAATAAAATTAAAGTTGCAAAAATTAATTTCTGTATTATGTATTAATTTTTACTTGAGCATCCAATTATCTTTTAATTCGTTACAATTTACACGTTATGCAAAAGGTTATTCACATCTTAAAGTTTCTACAAACTAATTTTGCACTAAAATTTATAATTAATTTAAAAACCTTCAAAATGTAGGGTTTGGCAAAACGTGGAAACACAAGTTCAAAGCGTTAGTTACGTAAAGGACGTTCCGCAGGGTTGCGAGTTAGGCCCCCTATTATTTTACAATTATCTATGTCAGAATAGAAATATAATTTTTTTTATTTTTTAAGTGCAGGTACCTGCACCATATAAATAAATACAAAATATTTTTAAGTAATAAATAATTTAGTAGCAAAACAGGTGTTTTTGTACAAATTTTTGTCAACAGTGATGTAGTTTGAATATATTTAAAAAACTCGTTCCTTTTTAAATACTTTTTAAGTATTCAAATATTTTGACCAAAATTGTATTTTAGTGTTAACCAAAAAATTCAAAAATAAATAAGCGCCAGCAAAGGACCGTTTTTTAGAAAATCACATATCGAAGACTTCCATCCCAATTAGGGGTGTAACCCTCAAGATGTACTGATGTACCAATAGCAAAATTACGAAATCACGAAAAATATCCCCGCGGTATTAGAGCCCTGTAGTAGCATTCATCTCTATATCCATATCTCATTCTACCGGAATAATTTTCTAAATTTCCTCATTCTCTCATTCAATAGGCCTAGGCCATGTTCCTTTTATAACATGGATGACCTACTGACTACTAAAGTTAAGTTAGGTTAGGAATTAATTGGACAGAGGAAGTTGCCTACGCCTTGTAACAGCAAGGATGACACTCACAGAAAGGATGATGCGGTTCTGGACCACGGGGCGCCTGAAAGAGGCCTTACTTATATTCGAAAGCTCTCACTAATAGATCTTTGGCATGCATCGAGTATGTTCCTTAAAACCGGCATCCATAAGTGACCTACTGACTACGAAAGTCAAGTTAGGAATTAGTTGGACGCGGTTCTGAGCCACGGGGCCTCTAAAAGAGGCCTTATACTCGAAGTCTCTCACTAATAGGTCTTTGGCGTCCATGGAATCCATCGACCTACAGTATGGTCCTTACAACTGGCATCCGTGGGTGACTACTATAAGTCAAGTTAGAAATTAGTTCCTAGACGCCATTACCTTTTGAGAGCGCCACATGTAAAATTTTAATTAATTAATTTTCTATTTTAGATCCCGGTAATCGTGCCGGAGAATTCTAAGTGAGAAGAGGGTCTTTTTTGAAATAAATGCTTTTTGTTGCAACCGCCGCCATTTTTAAGACGGCCATTGTGGCGACTTTTAGAACAATTTCGAGCGTCTCTTATTTAGAAATAGAAAAGCATATACGCACTTTCTATGAAAACATCAGTGACGTAGGATAAAAATATTGTTCGAATGTAAATGAATTAGGATTTTCCAGTCCGTTCACTTACAAGTTTTTTTGAGGTTAGATTATAAGTTAAGTCTAATTAAAGCAACAAAAGTTAAAAGTGAAGTTATTTATACTTTCGATGTCAGAAAGTAAAATTAGGAACACGCAAAAAAAAGTTTTTGCTTAGAGCGAGATAGGAATTTTAAAAGTAATATGTTAAAAATTAACCAACCACAATTAACCAAAAATAAATTTTTGTTTGACCTAGTAATAGGCCAGTCAACTTTTTTCTATTTTGGTATAATTCAAAAACTGAAAATAATTTTTTTGTAAAAAAACATTTTTTTCAAACGTGGGAGTTGGACGTTCAAATTTTGGGCTTTTTCCATAATAACGAGAACAAATTTAAAATTTATTTGAAAACCATGTGGTTAACTCAAAATCCCATTGAAATAGAAATTGTATTGCGGCATAGTATACTTTTACACCTTTGTATGTGATTAAGTCATCCTATAATGTAGGTCAAATGGCTTTAGTATTGGTCTTTGTCAACCATTCAATATAAGCAGGTGTATAACTAGAACAATTTCAATTTTTAATCCCGCAACAACCTTTTTTAAATTATAACAAGAGACCGAGAGACGCAACAAATAAAAAAAATTCGCCTTACAACATACAAAAATTTTTACCTCTTACATTTAAAAGGTTGACAGTCCCAAACAACTTGAAAAAAATTAATTAAAACACACCTGCATTATTTTAAACAAAATAAAATTAAATATCAAAAAAGCTAAAAAGTTAATAGAATTATTGCTTCTTTACAAACAATAATTTGCATATATTATTACAACCTACACCTCAAAATTTAATTTATTCGTTTGTCGTTAAAAATTTACAAAACAACCATCTACAATTTTAATCTTATAAAAACAAAATTATCCGTTTAAAATTTTCTTATATGTTTAATTAATTCGGCACTCGGCCTTCGCTCTCTTTCGTATTCAGCCTTTAGCCTATTCGGTTTAGTTTTCATTATTTGACCCAATACCAAATACTCGGTCATGAACCAAATCATAAAGCAATCCTGTAGCCTTCTCATAATGCGGCATATTCCAATATTTGGCCTATAAACCAACTTATGAAAAGGGTTACGTACCTATGGCATAAACCTAAACAGTTAGAGACGGGAATTGTAGTTCATTTGTTGAGTAGTACATACTGAACTAGTTCACCGAAATAAACTAGTTCAATTGAATAGTTTAAAATGAACTATAGTTCATCAATGACCGAATCGACTATATCATCGATATAGTTATGTTATAAGGTACTACAGTAGACATCATCAATGTTAAATGTTACGTATGACGTATCGCCCTGTCTTGTAGTAGGTACATTCATACATCAAATAGCCGGACCGGGGTTGATTAGAGAAGAAAATAAATATTATAGTAATTGCCTTAAAAATCATAAAATAAGTTCAAGTTCAAAGGACCTAGTATGTAGTTATTGTAGGTCTTGTCGCCTCTAGACACAAATTTTGCAAAAATACCGGGATATGCTTCATCAGACGGTGAACTACAAGTTGAAGTTAGTAAAAATTATAATTTTACAAACATCATCTCCAACAAGTCACCCCTACACCCACCTAATTATCTACTCGAAATTCTTTGAAACGCTCAGGTCATGTAATTATCACAATTTCGTAGTAATACTTTTCCTTTAGTTGATTTAAAATAGGTATTGAAAAATTATTACAATAAAATTTTTTTAAATTACTAGAGAAATAAGCGACTCTGGACATTGAACGTTTGTTTGATTGTTTCAAGTGCTAATACCACCCCGCTGTGTTTATGAACATCGTGAGGAGGGTCTACGGATTACAATACTCTAAACTAACACCTAAAGTTCGTAAAACCTTCAGTTCGTTTTTAGAAATCCAGAAAACGAGCAAAGCGAAGAATAACAAAGTATGTATTAGTTCAAAATTTACTAGTTCGTTTTTCTAAGAAAACGAACTAAACGAAGCGAATAATAACCTATACTTAGTTCAAAACGAACTATGTAGTTCGTTTTGTGAAAGTGACATAGTTTATCTAGTTCAATACAAGTGAATAGTTAATTTCAACTATTCGGTCACGAACTACCCATCTCTACTATTCAGTATTCGGCCTATTCGGAATCCAACTTGTTTGCTATTAGGTACACGACATCATATCAGGTGGAATAAAGAAAGATATCTACAGAGACAAAGCAAGATGAGTGATCATTTATAGACATCGGATAAGGATGGGTTGGAGCAACTTAAGATCGTGAAGACTACAAAATAAGAGGGTACGACACTGAACAACAATGAGCTACAAGAAGAACACTTATTGTACACTTAAAAATGTGGTAAACATTTTTCAAAACGCCCCAAAAATGTAATAATGAACTCAATAGAGAAATTGGCAAATACCAGAATCTTGATCCACAGTTAGTCATTTAACTTCTGCATTTAGAACATCTGACTTCAAATAAATTTTCAAAGTGAAAAACCAATGTACGTTCACTCATAAAACGTTGTGTACCATAAATTCCAATTCAAGTCCAGGGTAAGACTTAAAGAATGGGCAAATGCCAAAATCTTGATCCACAGTTAGTCAGTTAACTTCTTCTGCATTGGGGACATCTGACTTGAACTAAATGTTCCAAGTGATTAAGGCCAGGGTACGGCAGTAGGTAAATAGAGGAATTTTAATACATCAGTGCCCACTGCCCACTATAGATTAAGGCATTCTTGAAGGGTTATAAATAAAGTGCGAACCTCAAAAATTCGAATAGATCAAAAATGAAGAAATAAATGAAAAAAAAGCATTGAACAGCAGCTCCATTCTGTGGGTGGGAGTGGACGTTTTGAAAAAGATACCGTTTTCAATTAAAAAAAGTATTTGCTATGAATGAAACTACCTTGAGCCGAGTTAATTTTTTTTCACTACTTTCAAATTTTTATAAAACACTTATCTAGTATTTAAATACGAATGGATTCCTATACTGGTGAACCAAAGTGAAGAAAACTCACTAAACAACATTTCTCATATCTACCTGTACTAAGGCACGTAAAAAAGCGTAGCCAAAGCTTTAAAAGGGTGGCTTTTAATAAGAAGAAAAAAGTCCGGGGTGGTGTACCCTTTCTTTGACCAAAGTCTACCCGATTAACCGTTTGAGTTGTGTGCGGCGTTGGAAAATGGGGTATCGGGCTAAGAAAGGGTCAAGTTGAGTTTGGTGGAATGAACGGACACCTAATTAATTTAAATTTTGAATTGGTTTGAATTTGAATGTTATATTTTTTGTTTACTGCTTTGTTAGCCAAATTTTTAATAATTGTTCCATTATTTTAACCTTGGCATAATGCTTGTAAATTGAAGTTCAGTCTGATAGAGGGTCACCTTGGCCCTGAAAATTTAAACTACTTCAAATATTCGCGGTATTCTAATTTGATTAAAATCTATGTAAAAAAGTATTAATTTCTTTTTTATTGACGTAATACATTTTGTTAATAAAGATTAAATTGTTTTCAATTATTTAATTAAAGTGAAATTAGTTTTTTGTCGATTCCCCCAAATTGTCCATTATTTGAGTGTGTAAACACAACTCTTATCATAATATTGACACGGTAGGTTTACACGTCGCGCCATATGCCCCTTGGAGTTATTTTGAGACTTTTTAGGGGTTCGGGTTTTAAAATAAGTATTAGAGGGTGTTTTTGAAACCAGCATGTGGCGCTTAAAAAAATTGTCCAAAAAATGTAGTTTTAAAGTAGATCTAAGACTGGATGTTTTGGAAAGCGGGTTTTGAGATAAAATATCTTGGGCGAAACTAAAGATAAGAAAAAAATACCATTTATGTACCTAAAACCGGCTTTAAGGTTGTGATCGACTCCCCATTAATTAAGAAAAAATTAAAAGGGGTGTAAACCTTAAACGAATTTAAAAAAACCTAATTTGCGTTTAGAACAAAAGCAAATTTTGTGTATATTTTGGCAGGTGGTGCCCTTTTTAAAAAAAATCTACTTACGTTCATACTGAATAAAGTGCTTGTTGATATCGATTTTTTCCATTCAAAACAACATTAAATAAGCGCACATTGGACATGAAACGTTAACAAAAAAAATTTTTTAAAAAATTCGTAATCACATCACTAAAATTAAAAAAAAATCAAATGGATTTACACAAGTCAAGTAACAGACTACTCGACGAGTAGCCTCTCATTCGATACACTCGCTTTGGATTGGATCGAATCCAAACCAAACGAAAGCGAAGGGAGTGCGAACGAACGATCCGGGCTAAAAGTGAAGCCGAGGACATATTAGAATCGCGCAAACGTATGTAGACGATCAACTTTTGTTCATTAAAAAGATGCTAGAACTGTTACTACAAGACACTAAGCTTGCGCACCCAATAAACCGGCATGACTAGAATACCAATTAACCGATCGATCATATACAAACTTATTACATAACGCGACACTTTTATTTTACCTACTCCAAACCATCAAATTCTTACTATCTTAAAATCGATCACACACACCTTATCCATTCAAAACATTTTCGAGACAGGATGTAATAATTAGAAACTACCAACCGGTCGAGTCAACAAGGAGCTGCAATTCAATTTGCTACCAACTTTAATCTTCAAACTAGAGTTGCTAAAGTTCACCCAAATTACTTATTAATTAACACATCTATTAATTAACGATCTACTTTTAATAAAAATAAAACTGCTTTCACTACTCGCTTCAGGTCCGCATTCACATTAATTCGAGACACTTGGAGACAAAACTCTCCTTATAAACCAATTTTTTCTTTTTCCTAAACTTGGTCTACTTTGAGAAAAAATGAGCAAAAGTGTCACTTTTATGGCGAGTCTGTTAGTTTGACAGACGAGCCGCGCACGAGCACGATTCACTAAATTTAGACATCATTAATTGGTTATTTAAACTTGGCTATAAGTTAGTACATCTTAGCACTAATTAAATGGCCATTTTCAAATTTTCAAATGGCGGCCAATTTCTCCCTTATAACGTAATCGCTAATTATTATTTTGAAAATCTAAAAATAGCATTTTGTAGCAAAAATATATATAAGACTGTAGGCTTAATCTAATCATAATTTTGAAACTGTTTCAAAGGTGCCTGCCTTTCAGAGAGGAAAGTTGCTTAACATTTTGAAATCCATTTTCTAAAAATCGGCTCGCGCCGATTGTTTAGTTTTTGCGTATGTTATAGACATTGTACTTCTTAATCGAACAAAGTTTATTTCAGTTGTTTAATTTGTCCAGGACCGGAGTTATGACTTTTTAAAAGTAAAAATTTCAATTTCAAAATTACATCAAGTTTGCGTAAAAATCTTCATTTCTTTAACACTACATGAGAGTTCAAATTTTTGAATTTCTCACTCTCTAAGGTAATCTTAATTTGGATAATTTTTTTGTAATATGAGTAGTCCTACCACTCACCCCTCGTTTTCAAAACATTTTTATTTTTTTAGTATAAATAAGGAGCATTCTGTTCCTTCCCCCTTCCTCAAAGGAAAAAATTCTTAATTCCTTTAAAAAATAAACTTGCGCGTTAGTAAAGTTAAAAATGGAGCAAATTGTAATCAAAATAAGTTGTTTGTGAGGAGGGGAGGGGGGCTTAAACATTAAAATACTCAATTTTAGTATTAAAAATTTATAATTTATATTATAAAATTTATATGGTTGTACTTATACAACCACGCTATTAAAAATTTATACTTTCACGCTGCTTAAAAAATATGCCATAACTTACCTGCTAACTCAAAAGTTGCAAAATTATTGAATATCAAAAAAGGGCCACCTCCAAAGAGTTATCTAATGCGAGGTATTTTTTATGCACTAATGATTTACACTTTTTTATCACGATTTAATCAGTAAACTATACCTCAATTTCCATTATATTTTTAATCTTATTTATTTTAGACTACTAATTAAAATAATCAACTAATAAGTTTGAGCAGGACTGTAATTAAATTTTTAAAGCCGTCCAACCGTTTTAAAAATTGTATCAATGCTCCTTTTGGAACAAATTTAAAAGCGCCGTTGTTACGATAAATACATAAGAATTGAATGCTCTTGTTCTTGAACTTTAGCAGGGCTGTACTTAAAATTTTTTAAAAGCTCAAATGTTTTAAATATGTCGAAAATTGCCAAGTTTTAAAAAAAACAAAAAGCGGCGTTGTTACAGTTGATACGCAAGATTCGAACCCGGTGCCTTTATACTTGAGCTTGAGTAGGGCTGTAATTTACATTTTTGAAAAGCTCGACTGTTTTCAAAAAGTCGGCGAATACGTAAGAATCAAACCCGGTGCCTCGGTATTACAAACCAGCCTAAATATTTTAAAAGAGTAAAATGGAATAATATGCATTATTATGAGGGAGTAATTGTAATTGCTGCTTAGTTTAAAATTGGAGATTTAAAAAAATAAATATTTGCTAATTTAGAAATGAGGAACCACGCAATTGCTTCATATTATCTAAAGATAATTTAGTAATATTTTTATGTGGAAATATTAAACGTATTTAACAGTTTCTCTATAAAAGCTCTTTAACCTCCATTATAGCGTAATCTATGGCTACCAGATAGTAAAAAAAGTTCATTTAGAAAAAATTATTTATGCAAATAAACCTGTTTATTTTTTATCCACGTGTGTATTATTTATACACTACTAAAAGATATTGCATTTGTAAGTATTTAGACTATTTTTGATGAATAAAATATTTCCATTAATAATTGTACGCTTAAAGTATAAATTTTATATTAAAATAATGGAATTGGTTCAAAGGGTAATTTTTAACTATATTTTTTTGTTATAAATCAAGGTGACCCTTTGACTTATATTAAAAATATTTATCTATTTATAATAAGATTTATCTAAAAGTGTAATTTTACTTTTGTTTAAAAACTTGTTATTCAAATGATTAACAATTTTCTTCATTAATTACAATCACATTTATCTTTTTTTATAAACATTATTTAAATAAAAAATAATTTGAACAAAAGTAGCCTCATTAGAATTTTCATCCACCAGCCGCCACCCCCCAACCTGCTCGCATAATTTGCGATTACAATTTGTAAACAGCAGACATTGTTCCATGCCCGAACGCTCTACTATCGCAGACGAGACGAGATTGCGGACAACACCAACACCTTATGCGGGCCTTAACCTGCCCTTGAGACCCCGTACAAATTCGTCAGACAATACTGTCAACTCATCCATAACATTAGGAAGACCTAAGTGCAGAAGCCGCTTGCAAAGTCTTTTTTGACGTTTGGCGACACATTTAATTTAAATTTCGCGCCATCGACTTTGGCGCTCACCGTGGGGCGACACTCACCACCAGGGTGGTTCTTGCAGGAAGTCGTAGGCATAGTGATGCCTACTAGCAGTTCAACTTACTTCTTCGAGCTAGCAAGAGTTATTAACTATGTACTCCTTTTTGGTGACCCTGACGTGATTAGAACACGCAAACTCGTAAAATATTTTTATTAGTAAACCGCAGCCACCGGAGGAATCTTTGCAACTTCGGAAGGGTCGCCCTTTAACTAGGACAGTTCCTCTTTTAGGCCGGGTATTGGCCGAACCCTAACTGCTCCTGATCTATAGGTATGAGGTGCCCTCTGTCACTCTTAAAATTATGAGATTCTCCTAACACACATTACACACCCTAAAATTACCGAGATATTTATTAGAGTAATTTTAACGATTACAAAAATTAATAATTTTATATACAATTTAAAAAGAAAAAAAGACGATGAGCACTGAACGGGAATCACAGTTATTTTATACAATTAGTGAGATCGTTATTTCGACAGACCATTATTTACACGAGGCTGTTCTGTCAAGCAGAGTATTTGCATTTTCATTCTAACCCTGAATTGCTTCAATATATCTTCAATAATTCTAAAATAATCGATTTAAAACAATATCGCTTAACAATTAACTCAACTTACGTCGAATCGGACTTTTCCAAAGTGGGAATCACTTCCAACGCTTCTTGAAAGAACGTCCTAAAATATTTCATAAAATGAAGCTACATAAGCACTACGCTGATCGGCGAAGCTTGACCAAGTAGCCAAGTTGTCTTTGCACCGTATTTCGTATTTTGTATTTTACACCGTATTTCCACCACGTTAATCGGCTTTGCCGAATCAGTGTGGTGCTACGCAAAACCCAAGTATATAGACACATAGTATGCCACTGCGCAGGTTTTGTGACGTCAGGAGGTGTCAACAAGGCGCAAAGAGCACGACTTGTACCGTACTCGAGACCCTACTTGTAACCAGCACTGCAATCAACGTGACAACGTTCCTACCTGCATACGCCTGTGCGGACCCCTCCTGACGTCATGCGCGGTCTAGTCCAATTTTCGTACACCGAAATAGCTATATACTATTGCGTATAGTTATACTACGCGCCAAACGGCATACTGCGAGTTATTCTCTTGTGGCTTTGTGGGGAGGTACCTTATCAAAAACATACTTACTTTGCTTTAGGCGTGGTGTAAACTAAAAATATTTCTTGTAAAGCTCCTATATCGGCCCTCGCTTGTTGAATACCCGCCATACTAAATTTTTGAACACACGACATAAGTCTATACAGTTCTTCGGCTATAGTTTGTACTACTTGCGGTATGACGCTATTTATTAATTGTGGAGATACGTCATAAACTTCCGAGTATACGTGAATTAAGTTGTTGATGCACTCTTTGGCATAAGGTCGAATATCGACGGGAGTAATATCGGTATCCCAATCGAATCGTCCTAGATACATGGACGGTTCAATAGTACCAACTAAAGGGTCGCTCTTTTGATCTAAATAAGTATCCAAAATGGTTTTTTCTAAAGAAAACAATTTGGACTTGACATTATCGATGGGACCTTTGGATAATAAATAACCACTTTTGGTAAACGAATCGGATACATTTTGTAAAACCAAGCGGTTGGTATAACGACAGTTTGAAAGAGTTGCTAAAAGTTTAAATTCTCTAATGGGTCCTTGATTTGTCATTTCGTGTGTTCTGTAAGCGGTTATTTGAATACCGATTAATTGAGACACGACGGGCGATCTATCTTCGCCATCGTCGTTCTCATCGTCTTGAAAGGCTAAAGTTTTTAAAACTACATAAAAAGACATGAGGAGAGTCTCGACTTGTTTATCTAACTCTTTTTGAGCAATTGGGTTATCTAATAAAGGCGTCTCTCTTTGTTCTATTGTCAAAACGGATTCTTTGATTAAGTGAACCACTTCTAAAACCGATTGTTCAAATTTTATTGGCTGGAAACAAAAGAACCACTCTGTCATTTTCACATTTCAAATACAGGGAATACCATTTACAATGCAACATAGCGTCGACTGCAAGTTATTGTTACAGATCGTTTATATGACAACCTCTGACAGCAACGCTAAATCGCGTTCCATTTAATTCGCAACACCAACGTGCACTTGATTAATTTTAGATAATAATTATAGAGATCGAAATTAGACGATGGCAAAAGTTGGTGTCAAGGCTTTCTCATACGTGTTCTTTAAGAAACTTCAAGTTTTATACCTCTTCTTAGGCCAAATTTTTTTGAGAAGATTGAAGAAAACGAAAAAGGTGAAAAGTACAAATCTTAGGTATGGTTATCCAAACCACCAACAACTTATACAAGAAGAATAGCCCACTGTCAACAATATCTTACAATCGACGCTATGTTGCGTTGTAAATGGTATTCACTGTATATAAAGGACACACGTCCCGGAGAGACTTGACAGTACGTACTTGACTCGGCTCAGTTGTACTGTACAAACTCATTATCCGGACTTTTAGCATAAATAAGGACTAAGTGGGTACTTAAATAATATTACCAAATCTGTTGTTCCGTTGTGGCTTTCCGTACACTCGATTTTCCATGTTTCTTGTTTATGGAGTTGTTTGACTTGTTCGATGGTTTGTTTGAACAGAACGTTCATGGAATAAATTCGTAAATCTAATATTAAGCTTGCTACGATATCCAACGCTTCGCTAGGAAGATCGAGTTTTATTAAAATTTTGTACGTCGTCCTAATGTAACGTAAAGAAGCTGGAAGCCACGGTGCCATTGTATCCATATCGGGTATGACCCAACTACCGTACAAGGACTTATTAACGCTTTTATCTAAGGTATGGGGGATTATTGCGCATCTAAAGGTTTTGCAAAACACATCCATTATTGTCAAAACCATATGCTGAAGAAAAACAAACTTAAAATGCAGCCCTAAAGACACAAATTTGACTTCTCTATTTAAAAGAGGCACACGTAGTATTTTCTCACCTTGAACGCGGACTGTCTTCCTACTTCAACCTTAACGTGCAACTCTCCGCTGAAATAAGACTGACCCAATTTCCATAAATTAGGAAATAACTCGGACAAAGTTTCGCACAAGTCGTCTATAAACAAAATATTTTCAGGAATAGACGCTAAAGTATCTTGAGTGGATGTAAATTTAGAGTATTTTGAAGCCGAATGTGAAATTTTAACTTTACCTACAATTGTAAAATTAACAAAAATCTTTTAAATTCAAAAGTCGTACTAAGCTCTTCCGCTAGTGCAATTTCAGCAGCTTTGTGATCCTCGTAACACTCTTTAAAACGTAAGTTTATGTAATCCGAATGACTTTTTATGGCGTCCCATGCGGGCTCGTGCGGAGTCTCCAAATTAACCAAATACCTAATCAAACGTTTTTGTTCTTCTATCGTTATAGGCATCTTTTGTAGCTTTTCGTGAAGCATTTTTTGTAACCCAATTATCTTTTTCTCAATTTCGCTCAGTGCGGTTTTGAATATCTTAAAAATAAAACTTAAAACAACGTCGTACAGATAACCCACTACTTACAGGCACTTCGCTTTTATTAAATAAATTTTTAACTCTCATATAATCGTTGATTACTATATCAAAATCGCCTTTCTTGATATTTCTTTCGATAACGCACGGTAAACAAAATAAAAATCTAAACCGCGCTAAAACGTTTAAGGCATTTCTAGTTTTCTCCGCTCGATCCTTCCTCGTTAAAACATCGTCGAACAACTTTCTAGCCTCTCGTTCAGATTCTACAACTAAAGGTTAAGAAATAACTCTCTTTAGCAAAATGATTTTACCTTTTATAGACTTTTCTAGTTTTAAAGTAGGCTCAGAACCAAAATCTAACGAATCCTTCTCAAACTTTTCATTTAAAGCCGCTATTGTATCGATTTGATCGACGACCGATCCTACATTAGCTTTTAAAAACGACAACTGTCCTTCTTTTTGCCCTTCAACTTTTCGTCTCAAGTGCAGCAAACTAAACGTAACATTAGTAACTATTAAAATAAGGTCGCTTAAACTCACCCCGCTTGCAAGTCGTTAAATGAGGTGCAATGATGATTTTCTAATAGAAACCAACCGGCCGAAAAGTTAACCGACGCTATATCGCCTGAAGAGTTTGGAAAAAGTTCCAATAAATCGTCTTCTGGAAATTTCTTATCGTTTCCTTCGACGGACAAACCCAAAGGGTCTTCTTGTTGGTAACTACTAGGTGAAAGTGCGTGTCTACCCCAACCAAATAAAGGAGCTTCTTCTACCCAAACGGCGCTTTCTTTCATAGGACCGATAGTTTCGTGATAACCTACAACCGACAATTACAATTTTTCATTTTAAGCTTGCGCGACTCACCTTTAAAGTTAACGTTGCACGTCCCGACGCCTCCTAAGCGCGTTATAACGATAACATCACCTTTGCCTTTTCCGGGACCAGATCGAGCTATTATTTTATTACAAGACTTCCATTCGGCCGACAGCAAACAGTCGCAATCACAAATCGTTAAACCTTGGAGTGCAAGTTTCAAAAATTTTTATTTAAGCGTTACAATTATTACCTATTAAGTCTGAGGGCTTGTTGCCAAAATTTTCGCCTCTAATTATTAATCTTGTACCCGGGGGACCTTCGATTGGAGATAGTCCGGTTACAACAGGAGGCGGTACCATTATATTTTTTGCCACTAAAACATTACTTTTTTAATTTAAACTATTCATTTAATGATTTGAATACTTTAGTTTATTAGTTTTAAGGACAATAACCTTTAAATATTAAAAATTAAAGTACAGTTTTGACGTTTAATTTTAGGTTATGTTATTCATCAATGAAAAGTTGTAAAATGCGCCACCTATGATTATTTAAAAAATATAGGTTTGGTAATTTTAGGATAATTTGAAAGCGATAAACATTAGTTTGTGTTTATAATGTACTATTATATAATGTAATAATGTGTATTTTTCTTAAAAAAATAAATAAATATTAATAAAAATTATACATTTATCCAAGTGTTGACATGTTGTATAAATTTGTAGCTAGATGGCGACACGGACCAATTTAAGCAAAATTTTTGAATAATTTATTTCTATTAATAATTATACGCAAATTTTGAAGCGATAAATCTTCTTCATATGCTTTAATCGTTTAATAAGCAATTGCGACTGCATTTTAAATTAACTAATAACTCTCCTATGTGGTTTATGCGTAATTTACATCAAGAACAATTTAAGTAATTTGCAATAAGCGTTTAGTCGCTGTATTAACGAAATTTCATAATAGTCGCTGTTTTTAAAAGAAAACTTTTCAAAACTTTCCCATTATAATAAACATAAAAATAACCCCTCGCAGAAACTTTCCTGCTGTAATAAACGTAAAAATCACGCATTCAGGTACGAGTTTACCCCTTAGCCCTTAAATTCCGACGTCAATCCTTATATTCTTGTCTTACATGTTTTATGTTTGATATAAGTGATTCTGCAATTCACCAGGTTATTTTTTATTAGTACGAAAAGATTAAAAGTTTACGGTGGTATCGCTCGCGCGCGTTTTCAAACTTTCAAATTTTAAAAGCTTTTTAATGGCTTTCAAGTTGCCCCATTAAGCAGTTGGTTGTAATTTGAAATGTAGGTTGATTTAAAAGCGGGTGATTAAGGTGGCAGCAAAAGTTTTTGTGGTTACTTAGGTCGATTTTTGTTTAATGACGTCATTAAAAGCATTACAGCCTTGAAGTTTTTAAAAATCAATAAACTCGCATAGTTGTTGATAAGAATAAAAAAAAATCCAACAAACAGTAGTTACTAGTACAGTTATTTAAAAAAAATAAAAGTAGAAATTGTTTATAACTGTAAGAATAATTATTGCGTACCTTCAATGACAAATCTAAAATAAGGTCGTGCATTACGCAGGTGTATTAAGTCGCCTACGCCACTGTTTAAGGTACATTATCGAACAGTGGGGGATACAAATTTAGAAAATGATTATCATTTGCTTATCAACTATTAGTAAGTAAGTGCAAAGTCGGTTTTTGTGTCAAACTAAAATCAGTAAAAAATGAACCAAAAGAAGTCAACTATCGGTGATTATCCGGAACATTTAAACCCATTTCATGAGGGAAGTGACAAAGAAAAATTTTGGAAAAGTGGAAAACTCAAAAGGTCCAATAGTTTTGGAGAAACTCTAAGAAATTCCTTGTAAGTTCCGTAATTTTAAATAAATTAGTAATTTTCAAAAATTAAGGAGCGCAACTTTTGTTTTTAAATTAATTTGTAAGTAATTCTAATAATCAATTTTTCTTAAATCGAATCATCGATTCAACCGTTCCCTATAATTGATTTGTTAAGCGATAAACAATTTATTGTCCATTTATGCCTTAATTGAAATTAAAATGTTTACAATTATTACTTCAAATTACATTGTCTAAATGCCCTGTAGCCTCATGTAGGTACGTAAGTTTAATATTCTTAAAATTAGAATATTACTAATAACTAATGAGATGAATTATTAATCGGTGATCTAAGTGTAAAGCATCACGAATAAATATTGATAATTAACATTTTTTCTTAATTAGCCGGCGCTTACTAATTTACCCAAAATATTTTTCAGCTTATTCAAATCGTTCCGACCAAAAAAGAAAGATAAGTCTCCTACATTTCCAGTAGAATTAAGAAGACAAGACCAAAGTAAGTTAAAGTAGAAAGCCTTAGGGTCGGTACTTTTGCTCTCATTTAGTTGTGCTTGGTTTTTAATTTGGTTGGGGTTCTCGCCTCCATCAATATTCTAGACAATATTTTGCCAGCTTTTCAAGGCGAGACGAAGGGAGGAGTTTAGGACGGCATGAGTTATGAATTTTTTAAAGCCCTTTGCGACTTATTGCACCACTATGTGCTTATTTATTAGAAATTGGGCTAAGTATCGCTGCTGTAGCTCGTAGAGCAGTTAGGGAATAGGTATATAGTTTGAGACAATATTTTGCCAGCTTTTCAAGGCGAGACGAAGGGAGGAGTTTAGGACGGCATGAGTTATGAATTTTTTAAAGCCCTTCGCGACTTTTTGCACCACTATGTGCTTATTTATTAGAAATTGGGCTAAGTATCGCTGCTGTAGCTCGTAGAGCAGTTAGGGAATAGGTATATAGTTTGAGACAATATTTTGCCAGCTTTTCAAGGCGAGACGAAGGGAGGAGTTTAGGACGGCATGAGTTATGAATTTTTTAAAGCCCTTCGCGACTTTTTGCACCATTATGTGCTTATTTATTAGAAATTGGGCTAAGTATCGCTGCTGTAGCTCGTAGAGCAGTTAGGGAATAGGTATATAGTTTGAGACAATATTTTGCCAGCTTTTCAAGGCGAGACGAAGGAAGGAATTTAGGACGGCATGAGTTATGAATTTTTTAAAGCCCTTCGCGACTTTTTGCACCACTATGTGCTTATTTATTAGAAATTGGGCTAAGTATCGCTGCTGTAGCTCGTAGAGCAGTTAGGGAATAGGTATATAGTTTGAGACAATATTTTGCCAGCTTTTCAAGGCGAGACGAAGGGAGGAGTTTAGGACGGCATGAGTTATGAATTTTTTAAAGCCCTTCGCGACTTTTTGCACCACTATGTGCTTATTTATTAGAAATTGGGCTAAGTATCGCTGCTGTAGCTCGTAGAGCAGTTAGGGAATAGGTATATAGTTTGAGACAATATTTTGCCAGCTTTTCAAGGCGAGACGAAGGGAGGAGTTTAGGACGGCATGAGTTATGAATTTTTTAAAGCCCTTCGCGACTTTTTGCACCACTATGTGCTTATTTATTAGAAATTGGGCTAAGTATCGCTGCTGTAGCTCGTAGAGCAGTTAGGGAATAGGTATATAGTTTGAGACAATATTTTGCCAGCTTTTCAAGGCGAGACGAAGGGAGGAGTTTAGGACGGCATGAGTTATGAATTTTTTAAAGCCCTTCGCGACTTTTTGCACCACTATGTGCTTATTTATTAGAAATTGGGCTAAGTATCGCTGCTGTAGCTCGTAGAGCAGTTAGGGAATAGGTATATAGTTTGAGACAATATTTTGCCAGCTTTTCAAGGCGAGACGAAGGGAGGAGTTTAGGACGGCATGAGTTATGAATTTTTTAAAGCCCTTCGCGACTTTTTGCACCACTATGTGCTTATTTATTAGAAATTGGGCTAAGTATCGCTGCTGTAGCTCGTAGAGCAGTTAGGGAATAGGTATATAGTTTGAGACAATATTTTGCCAGCTTTTCAAGGCGAGACGAAGGGAGGAGTTTAGGACGGCATGAGTTATGAATTTTTTAAAGCCCTTTGCGACTTATTGCACCACTATGTGCTAAGGTATTAGAAATTGGCCTAAGTATCGCTGCTGTAGCTCGTAGAGCAGTTAGGGAATAGGTATATAGTTTGAGACAATATTTTGCCAGCTTTTCAAGGCGAGACGAAGGGAGGAGTTTAGGACGGCATGAGTTATGAATTTTTTAAAGCCCTTTGCGACTTATTGCACCACTATGTGCTTATTTATTAGAAATTGGGCTAAGTATCGCTGCTGTAGCTCGTAGAGCAGTTAGGGAATAGGTATATAGTTTGAGACAATATTTTGCCAGCTTTTCAAGGCGAGACGAAGGGAGGAGTTTAGGACGGCATGAGTTATGAATTTTTTAAAGCCCTTCGCGACTTTTTGCACCACTATGTGCTTATTTATTAGAAATTGGGCTAAGTATCGCTGCTGTAGCTCGTAGAGCAGTTAGGGAATAGGTATATAGTTTGAGACAATATTTTGCCAGCTTTTCAAGGCGAGACGAAGGGAGGAGTTTAGGACGGTATGCGTTATGAAATTTTTTAAACCCCGAGTGTAATTTAGTTGAAATTTTCCCGTAAACATCCTTCCTATAGCTTGTAGAGTAGTTGGAGTATTTTGGCAGCTTTTTGGTGAAGGTGAGGAGAGGGTTTGGAATAAATGGAAAAAAGAGGAAAAAGATGTTGAGGGAACTTAGGAAGGGTGGATAATTGAGAATGTGACCGAGGAAACAATGAGAGAGAGGGCGAGGAGTGAAAGGAGAAAAGTGGACTTTACTTGACTATTCGTGCAGTCATTTACTTACAAAATATTTGATTAAAATTATTTTAAATTACAATTTTTTAAAACAAGAGGTTTTGCCTTATCAAAATTATGTCAACAATAAATTTGTGACATTTTTAGTTTATATCTAGAAGCAAGTAAATATTGATTAGAGCAAAAGTTTAAAAATATTTTATCGAACTGTATGCATTGTTGTTCCAAATACATCTATTACAGGTTGTAAGGTCATGGTTTAATGTGATCAAATGATTGATTGTTTATTGTCGAATATAAGGTGCGCCTCGTTAATTTTGTTACAAATTATTAGTAAGAAAAAAATAAATTTTCCAACTAACGCTTACTCAAAATTAGGTAATACACCACTTTTAGATAATATTTCAACAATCTTATTTAATTTTGATTAAATTATTTAATCAACAATCAAACAATTAGCAAACGTACGAATATAACGAGAGGCGGATTTTATGCTCTTCACTTACCTCCAAAGCTATCCAAAATAGAAAAAATTAAATTCCTAAGACGCTAGCCCACGAGTTGCCATACACGGCCCCTAAACTTTAACTCAAAAAGTAAGCTAAAATATTTTTTAGGTTACCAAGATGTTTCTCCCCAAAGACGAACACTACCACCACCACCACAACCTTACAGAAATGAAGGACCGCTACTTCCTAGATCGAGGTTTAGCGAAAGGGTTGCTCATTTAAACCTATCAAATGAAAATCTATCAAATGGCACTTTAAACAGAACTTCAGAAATACCAAGGGAAAATCCGTTTGAAGGAGAAAAAGTTAAAGAACTTAAAGTTAAAAAAATGAGAAGAAGAAAAAAGAGAGCACCACTCCCACCTACAGGGGTATGTATAATAATATTAATAATAATAATTAAATTAGGGGTTTCAAATTGTTAATAATTTTCAAAAATATTTCTTTATCGAAGAAAATAGAGGGGTAAAAGGCCACGGTGTATTGAACAATAATTGAGCTTTAAGGCGCCTCTTAAAGGGGTCCGAAACACTTTTTCATCAATATTCTACAAAGCCCTTGACCGATTTTAATAAGATTTGGTTGCGATCCAACCAAGTGCATTGACATACCTACCAAATCCTAATTTTGTAAAAGTCGCTAGAGGGCGCCAGTTACTGGTGGCAATTATTGTACTTGGTTTTTCTGTAATAATTTTTTCGTTAAAAACATTTTTTATTTTTTTATTGTGCAAATCGAATGTGCAAAACGTAAATCGAATTTCCATAAGGTCTGACACTTAGTTTAGCAATTTTTAGTTATAAAAATTGATAGCACAGAACCTGAAAGGAGCGGTCGCGCTACGTCCGGGCCGACCTTTCCCGTTTACTCGTCAATTACTAATAACTAATACAAGTCGAGACAGCCTTAAAGTCTTAAAATCGATTACACACACCTTATCTATTCAAAACAGTTTCAAGACAGGATATAATAAGAAATTACTAACCAGTTGAGTGAACGAGAATCTCCAATTCAATTTGCTACCAACTTTAATCTTCAAACTAGCGTTGCAAAAGTTGCTCCAAATTACTTATCAATTAATTAAGACATCTATTAATTAACGATCTACTTCTAATAGAAATAAAATTGTTTTCACTACTCGCACCAAGTCCGCATTGACATTCGAGACGCTTTAGAAGAAAACTCTTGTTGCCCTAACTAAATTTTTGTGTTTTTCCTAGACTTGGTCTACTTGGGAAAAAATAACGAAAAGTGTCACTTTTATGACGAGTCTGTAAGTTTGACAGACGAGCCAAATGGGGTTATTTTGAGCACGATTCACTAAATTTACATCTTCATTATTTAAACTTGGCTATACGTTGGTAAATCTGAGCCCTAATTTAATGGATATTTTATTAAGTTTTCAAAGGACCCCGCACAAATCTTATGGGAAATGGCCCTCGGTGAATTTTCCTAAAAATTTAGTATGTTGTAGTATTTGACCTACCGAACAAAAGTCTCCATGGCCACAAAGCCCTAAACCTAATAGTCTTCGTGTTGTGGAGACTTAAAGTACTGATAATCTTGTCACACACAATTGTGATTTTTTGAATTTTATGCATAACGATCACATTCACACAATTCTTATAAGAAATGGCCCTCGGTGAATTTTCCTAAAAATTTAGTACGTTATGGTGTTTGACCTACTGAACAAAAGTCTCCATGGCCACAAAGCCCTAAACCCAATATTTTTCGTGTTGCGGAGGCTTCTAGTGCTGAATAATGTTGTCACACACAACTGTGGTTGGATTTAATTATAGCTGGAAAAGTTTGATACAATTGTTATCTTTGTAATGTTGGAAGTTTTAGTAAGAATGCCTGGAATAGGCGACATTGATAATAGGCTGGATATTGCAATAAAAAGGCGTGAAGATAATGATCTTCCAAACCTATAATTAGAAAATGACACAAGAGTATGTTTGAATCGCAATCAGGGTATCGAAAGAGAATTAACGAATATTGAAGAAAATTCCATGTGTCTCCGATTAAATATTGTAAAGCAGTGAGGCAACCGAACTTGCATTTTTAAAATAAAATTCAAAAAATCACAGTTGTGTGTGACAACATTATTCAGCACTTGAAGCCTCCGCAACACGAAATATTAGGTTTAGGGCTTTGTGGCCATGGAGACTTTTGTTCAGTAGGTCAAACACCACAACATACTAAATTTTTAGGAAAATTCACCGAGGGCCATTTCTTATACGTATTGTGTGTGACAAGATTATCTAAGCTTCCACAACACGAACAATATTAGGTTTAGGGCTTCGTGGCCATGGAGACTTTTGTTCGGTAGGTCAAATACTACAACATACTAAATTTTTAGGAAAATTCACCAAGGGCCATTTCCCATAAGATTTGTGCGGGGTCCTTTAAAATGGCAGCTAATATCACGATTGTACCATTTCGTGGTTTCTCCCTTATAACTTAGCCGCTAATTATTATTTCTAAAATCTAAAAATGGCATTCTATAGTAAAAATATAGGACTTTAGGCCTAATCTAATCAATTTTTGAAATTGTTTCCAAATTGGCGCCTTTAAGAGAGCAAAGTTGGTTAAAATTTTAAAATCGATTTTCAAAGTTTGTTTGATTTTTGTACATGTTATGGACATTGTAGTTCTTAATCGAACAAAGCTTGTTTCGGTTGTTTAACTTTTCCAGGACCGGAGTTACGACTTTTCAAAAGTCAAAATTTCAAAAAACTCGCGTAAAATAGTTGATTTTTAAAACACTTGGTGGGAGTTAGAATTTTTAAATTTCTCACTCCTTGTTATTTTTTAAATTTAACTTAGGTACTCTTTTAATATCGCGCATTCCTGATTGTTGGAGCATAAATAAAGAGATGGGTTATAGGAAGATTTAAAGATAAAGGAAATGAGCAATTTTTTATGTTATTTTTTATTTTCAGATTAAGGAAGATGAAGACTCGTACTTAAATCCAAGTTCAGAGCACAATTTGTCTGAATGGAGTTTAACTTCTGTTTGTACGGACTTATCGGCTTACTCAGAAAGCGAACATTTAGAACATATGAGAGAAGACATCGATGAAATAATGAATATTACCAAAGAATTAGAAAAATTGACTGATAATACCATTAATATTAATAGCGATTTAATGGAAGTAACTGAAGATGAAAATATATCAATTGACGATAATTATAATTTTATAAGTGAAATTGTGCACGAAATTATTGACGAGCAAATATATATTCGTAACGATAACTCAGGAAATGAATTGCACGCAGAGCCACGCAATCAAAATTCTAGTTCACAAGTTACATCTTACGATGCAACATCGTCTAGAGAAAATTTAACTTTTAACGAATTATCTATTAATAACAACAACAATAATAATACTAATTCGATAAACGAAAATTTACAAACATCCCAAACTAATGATGTAACTCAAAAATAAACGTGATATAAAATTCCTTATAAGATAAAAATAATTACAATTACTAATTGACTCGATTAAAGTATAGGAATAGTTAATGACTTAATTCCGGTGTCTGTATATGCAACAAAATGTACTTTAGACAATTAAAAAATCTTTAGCAAACAAAATAGGAATGTATGGAGAAGGCTTATTTGTGACCTGCAGGTCTGTGGTTCGAGTCTGCGACCCTAATACTCGTGCGTTGGAACGCACGTGAAGCTCGTTTAAAATAGCGAATCCCGATGGATTCCCAATCCAGGTTAAGCAACCACCTTAAGCAAGACTTGAGTCTTTTTTTAAGCTTTCCAGTGAGAGGAAAAGTTTTGAAGTTGGAATAAAAATTCCTGAACCTTCTCGATACTATTTTATTTTGATGTTTTACAATTAAACTAAAATGCATCGGAAATATGTGCGACATTTGAACTTTTTAATTTGATAAATTAAAGATAAATCGAAACACGACATTTTAGTTTGATTCGCTCGCTTTAATAATATTTATAATTAGAAAAGTAAAAAATGCTTAAAAGTGAAAAATAATTATAATTTGCCTTCTTTTTCCGCTCCTTTTAATACGCAAGATATGAGCCATTGTGCATTTTGAGCTCGCGTATACGTCGCTATCGAGAATAACAAGACTCGAGTGGCAGCCTCGCTTCTTCTAACTCCTGATGGGTGCCTCATTAGCGTTCTAATTCTCACATTTTACGAGCTTCATTAAATTAAGCGCCAACTCTAATAATCGATTTACACTTTCAAGAGCACTCCTCATTTGTCTGGTGGCCATAGCAGCAGAAATCAACGTCTGCTGCTGTGTTTCGCTCGACACGTTAAGCCATCGCTCCCAGCTCTAGCAATCGGTGCTCCACTAGAGCGAAATTAAGAAAAAAATTACTTTATTCCAGTTGGTTCCAAATACACCCTCGCACAGGCGCGGACTTACTATACTTTTCAGGGGCGCAGATATTTCTAGGGGCCCGCAAAGTAAAATTTTTAATTACTTTGTCTTCCTCCCCTGACATTTTTGAAAAGGCCCACCCTGTATAAATCTGGAAATGCCCGAATTTTGTAATTATTAATTTCGACAGAAAGCACGGATTTTCCATAACTTCAGGGGTCCTGAAGTGTCTGGACATCATTCAGGTGACCTGCACAGTGCACAGGCCAAACATTTGGACATCGTTCAGGATCTGGTTTGGCCTGTTCAGGGGGCCCGAACGCTGTTCAGACTCTGTGGTTTGGCCCGTGCATGCCGCTTGAACAGTGTCCACACGCAAGGCAAGTCTATGTGTATAGACGGACCTTTACAGTTATTTTGATTTTTGACTCCAGGTTCATATTTTTGATTTTTTCAGTTTATCTAAATTTTTACAATGTATTTCTATTGTCGCATCACGGTCCACCGGGAAATTCCCGGTAGCCCGCCGGGCCAGTCCAGCCCTGACTATCTTTACAAATAAGATCGTAGTAATCAATTACAATAACATCACCGCTAAGAGCAGTAGCGAGCCAACGCCAACAGTCGCTAATTACTAATTGGTCTTTAACTAAAATCAGATCTTTAGCATTTTGAAACTTTGGCAACGGTGATCTAATAACATTGCATTGGGCCGTCCTAATTTCATTACTCTCCCTTGCATAACTCAAAATTACTTACTAGCTAAAACATAATTACAAAATTAATTGTGCCCTCGAGCCATATCAAAAAAATCAATAGGTTCGTACGTATTTAAACATGATAAAGAATTACATGTATACAGGGTGGTGATCGGAAATCTCGGTCATAGGGATTTACATGTAAGATCATAGTTTGGTGATTTCCCGCTTCCCAATTTATTTTAGAAAAAAAATGTTAGAATAAAAGTTTTATAACAGAAACTTTTGCATCTAAATCAATAAACAAAATTGATTTTGGATGCTTTATTTTATTATTTATTTTATTTATTTTTTACTAAAAGTAAAATTTGCACTATAGTAAAATTATATAAAAATCTTATTTACTCTTTACTAAACCGATAATTTAATACCTATGAAACAAAAAATAAGTGCAAAATTAGATTTCAAGCTGTAGTAGAAATTGCGAGTCCGCACTGTCAAATACAGTAGCTCTTGCGACTGTATCAGATGGAGATGACGCTAAAAGAGTCTGTTTTTAAGAACTTAATGTTTTTGCAATCTGCCAGATAGGATTTGTTCAACCAGCCTTTAAGTGTCTCTAATAGAGCCAGGTTAAGAAAAAATAACTTTATCCCAGTGTCGATTCAAATACAGCACTTTCTGCGACTGTACGAGTTGACGCCGAAAGAGTTTGTTTTTAACAACTTGAATGTGTCCGAAATCTGCCAGATATGATTTGTATAAACAGGCTATTAACGCCCCAAAAGAGTGAAGTTAAATAAAAACTTAAGTGTCTCAACTAGAGCGGAGGTAAGAAAATTAACTTGATCCCGGCGTCGTTTCAAATATGATTTTCAGAGATGACGCTCAAAGAGTGTGTTTTTAACAACTTTAATGTGACCGCAATCTGCCAGATATGATTTGTTTAAACGGCCTTTAAGTGCCTCCACTAGAACGGAGTTAAGAAAATAAACTTTATCTGTCGTTTCAAAGACAGCAGCTCCTGCGACTTTATGAGATGACGCCGAAAGAGTTTTTGTTCTTAACAACTTTAATGTATCCGCAATCTGCCAGATATGATTAGTTTAAAGAGACTTGTAGTGTCCCCAATAGAGAGAAGTTGAAATAAAAAGTTTACCCCGAGTGTCATTGGAAATACGGACGACGGTCGTCAAAGAGAAGTTTTTAGCAACTTGAATGTATCTGCCAGAGATAATTATATTTAATGAGCCTTTCAATACGCAATACCCTAATAGAGGAAAATTGAACGAGAGGCTCCAATTCTCCAACACGCCTACTTTTACATATTTGAAAGGAACTTGTAAGTATAAAATAGAATTATTTTTAATTAAAAACTTAATTAGGAGCTTTAATTTAAAAAAATTGTACTTTTTTAATAATCAGCAAATTTAATTGAATTTTGTACGTGATTTGTACGCTAGCAACACAGTCAACCTACAGGTTGAAGAGTTAAACATTTTGCCAATATTATAGAGAGTTGAATAAGCAGGAGAGCATAGAGAGTTTGTAAAATAATATTTTCGGAGCGCACTTTTCCTAACGCGATAAGTTTGCAATTTGCAATTTGAAAAAAGTTTTTTCAAAAAAATAAATAAATAAGTTTTGTTTTGTTTGGGTAAACAAATTTTAAATTGTTACGTGTTATCATTTAATTAAGGATTTAAAAGACAGGTACACAGTAACTGAGAATATCGCGCAGTTAATTCCCTAGGGATGCAAATGCGCGCGCTTTGAGTTTATAGCAGACGCGGTGGTGAGTCCAGTTGACGTGTTGTATCTTTGAAACCGCGTCGCGACGTTAACTCTGTAGCCTTTGACATTGCGTCTTGGCGACAGCGTGTTATTAAAAATGACGCGAAACTTATTAAATAAGTTTAAATTTTTTAATCCATTTTTTCAAAATCTTTTCTTTTAAGTTTTTTTTTAAACTGCTCAACACGTGACTGGGAAGAATTTGACCTAACTCCACGTGCTTTTTGTATGGAAGCGAACTTTTTATTTTTTTCCAAAATGTCTAGAAGAAAACAGCCTAATCCTGCTAAATTAGGTAGGAATTGTTTATTTGTGTTTGAATAAGTTGGGTGTTTATTGTAAGTAAGTTTTGAAGTGGTGTTTTTGGTTTTGTCCTTTTTGGTTTATTGTGTCGCCGTCACTGGTTGTGGGGTGGTGAGCGGCAGCAACGGGCTCCAGGAGGCACCGGGGGAACGGTATAGTACAGACAGGGAAATATGCGCTCCCATGACGGTATCCCTTGGGAGTCGTATACCTCGCCCGCCAGCTAACTCTCTGCGCTTCGACCAGCCACGTATACACTACTAATATTACAGTTAGTAATTTGGATGTTAAAATGAGACGAGTCTCAATTAAAAATTCCTAAACCGCAACTTGTGTGTGCACTTGTCGTGTGTGCGTGGCGTAAATTTTTTTCAATATTTTTTTCAAAGTCAATAGATCAAAATGTCACCGTAAACTTATGTTTTTTATGTAAAAAGGTACATGGCAGGTGGCTTCCAAGTTTGCATATTCCCAAAAGAGAGAGCCTTTGGTCCCTAAGGCAGACATCTCGGTCGGTTCCCTAAGGATTACCCTCGAAGAAGCTCTTGAGCAAAATTTTCTTACTTTTTCAACTTTTATCGTTTTAATTAAAGACTTTTCTTTTACACTTTTAGAATAGCGAGATGATAAGGTATTAAAATTAGATAATGGTTTTGTTTTATAAAATGTGTATTTTAGCCCTGGATTATCTTCATTTAAGGATTATTCGCTAGACATTTTAATACATGTCCAGGAAGATAAATAAACACGTTAAGCCCGGATTAGTAATCTTTATACAACAATTTTATGTAATAACGCTAATGATAGCAAATTTACCTTTAGAGCTAAATATCGAAATAATGGTTATATTTGTATTGGTTTGATTTAGAAATAATGCCACTTTAATGAGTACCTGTACATAATTATATGCCCGTCGGGTATTACGAGTCGTAGTCGTATTCTATCGAAATGAGGTATAGCTCTAATATCGGCGTGTATGTATGCAATAACGGTCATCCATGGGTCCCTGGAGAATTAAGCTCGACGGGGTTGGGAGCACGAGGTCGTAGCACGGGCAGGAAGCGCAAACCCGCGGGGCAACCACATACAGTTTGCATCGTTCAAATTCACTACTCATTCCAAAAAAATTACAAATTTAAATAAAAACAACAACAATCAACAAAAACACCCTAATTCGCCCATTTCGAAACCAAAATTTTTAAAACGCCCGCCTTCAATTTTTTTGCTAAAAATTAAAAATTATTGATTGCAATATTTTATACGTATTGATTTTATTTTGATCAATACACTCGAGTATTCAATGCTGATACAATAACGTGGCGAAATGAATGCGAATATTTGCACTGTTATAGTCTACAGAGATTTCGCTGTCGATTAATTATTGGCTTTTAGGACTCGCGAGTATTACAACACAAGCTTGTAACTCGCTTAAAAATTAACAATGTCTATCAATAAATAATTAAATCGTTAAAAAATTCAAAAACACTCTTAACATCTCGTAGTACGAAACCCAAAAAGAGACCCAACACCTCCTAACCCAATCCACATTTTCGGACTCTTGCGCAACAGTCTCGATATTGTTCCCGCACGAATCTCGGTAGACAGCTTCTCAAAAAAGCAAAAATTTGCCTTCGTGACAGGAGCTGCTCCTTTGAAATTCTCTAACGCAAATAGGTATTTTACTCCTTTAAAATGTGGCCCAAGTTGGAGTTCAAATTATGTATTGTTTTACATCATCACAAAGCTAATTCTACGAGCTTTCAAAGTATCAAAAAATATACAGGGTTTTCCATTTAGATTAAGAAAGTTGTTGTCATTTTCGATTAAACCGGAAGTCAGCTTTTTAAGTATTTGGTATGATCTAACAGCTAATTGTACGAGCTTTTGAAATATTAAAAAATATACGAGGTTTTTCTAAAAATTTTAGATATTTTTGTAATTTCCGATTTAACCGGAAGCGTTTAATTAACCGAAACTAGAGTGGATTTTAAATTCAAAACTTACTTTTTCAAAGTAACCCCCTTATTTTTGGACATCCTTAAAAGCAAACTAAGCTTGGAGGGGGCACATTTCAAATCAGCTCCACTTCATCGGATCAGCGCTTCCATAGATGTAATTACCATTTTAGGCATCTGACATTGTTCGAAGGCCGCATTAAGCCTTACAACCACAGGCAAACATGTAATTAGAGAAAGAGGGGCGCTGTTGGGTATAATCTATAAAATTAATAAAAATGCTTGCGTTGAGCCATAAATCATCTTGCGGTATTTTTTCTGAAAGTAGCAAAGGTGTACGGTTCAATATAAACTACAAACAGATTTGTACCGTTTGTCTTACTAGAATCGCTCTCAAAAACGCGTTTAAGAGGGCGCTTTCTAACGAATGGGCGGGAAAGTTGATATATAAACATTCCGCTCGTAACAGTTAGTGACTTTAATATCCGGTTGATATCACTAATAGTCATAATAATTCTTAATAGGGTAAGGTTCAGAAGGCTATGACATATCTGTATACAGGGTGTATCGACTCCATTTAGACAAAGCCATAGGACTTGTAGCTCTCTTAAAAACAATTTTTTTGTTTATTATAAGTTTTTCGATTTGGAGCCTCGTATCCGAAATATGGCCTATTTCCGGTTTTTCGATTTGTCGCAATTGCTCTTTTATTTTTGGTCTTCCGGGAACGCGGAAAACAGTTGTGTGTATCTTTTTCTACAACTTTTGTATAAAGTTTAATTTTCTTTCTGCATTGGATTCAAAATAGCGGCAAATTGAAATGTTTCAGCGTGAAGATTTTCGAAACCACACCATGAATTTTCGAAAAAAGAGTATCAGTTTATTCTACAAGTCAATATCTACAATTGAGGTCGGAAAAGCTAGTTATAAATTGCGCTTGTTTAAACACTAGAAGAAGTTTTATTTAACCAGTATTGTGATGGAATTTTAATATCCGTTGTTTTCCGTATTATCAGGTAAGTGGATTTCCAAGGCGATAAAGATTTTGATAATTAAACGTCATTGCTAGGAAAATTAACAATCGCCTTGCACATCCACGTATTTAATTTTAAGCGTATAACAAGGGTAATTAAAATTTGATCACAACATTGGTTAAATTCGACTTCTTTTAGCGTTTAAACTAGAAGAATTTATAACTAACTGTTTCAACCTCAATGGTAGATATTGACTTGTAGAATAAACTAATATTCTTTTTTAGAAAATTCATGGTGCGGTTTCGAAAATCTTCACGGTCAAACTTTTTAATTAGCCGCCATTTTGAATCCAATGCAGAAGGAAAATTAAACTTTATACAAAAGTTGTAGAAAAAGATACACAAAGTTCACACAACTGTTTTCCGCGTCCCGGAAGATCAAAAATAAAAGAGCAATTGCGACAAATCGAAAAACTGGAAATAGGCCATATTTCGGGATACGAACCTCCAAATCGAAAAACTTATAATAAACAAAAAAATTGTTTTTAAGTGAGCTACAAGCCCTATGGTTTTGTCTAAATGGAGTCAATACACCCTGTATAGAAAATAAGAGCCTAATTAGTGAGAAAAGTCCAGTTGAACTTGGTGCAATTTAAAAAAGCAGAGGATGTTGTTTTTACCCGACATTCTTTGTTTTTTTTAATTACAAGTTCAACGGAACTTTCCTCACTAATTAGGCTCTTATTTCCTATATTAAAATATGTCATTGCCTTCTTTGAACCTTACCCTATCAGTAATTATGAATATTAGTGATATCAACTGGATATTAAAGTCGCTAACGGCTACGAGCTGAATGTGTAAATATCAACTTTCCCGCCCATTCGTTAGAAACCGCCCTCTTAATTAAGCCGAAAATAAGAAATAACCCAAACACGAGATAACGGTAATAAGGGATAATAGGAGCACAACAGTCTGGCGAGTGTCCACGAATGAATGTTGTAGGCAGCTTGGAAAAGCCGTTTTAAGTCATAAAAATCAATTTGTAGGTATAACCATTTGTGAGAAAAACGAAAATGAGCCCTGATACGTTTCCACTTTTCCAATCAGTTTCGATTTATTAGATCAACGCTTCCATCCACATAATTTCCATCTCCGTCTTCGGAGACGGTATTAAGCCGTCCAACCAAGCTCACATGTAATTAGAGCGAAAGCGGCGCTGTTAGTTGATATATAAAATTAATAAATAATGCTTGGATTGAGCCATAAATCATCGTGCAGAGTAGGAAAGACGTACGGTTCGATGAACGCTTCAAACCGATTTCTGTTGTTTCAGTTCCTAAAATCACTATCAAAAACCCAGTTAACTGATAATATTAAAAGAGATAACGATAATGGGGGATAATGATAATAATAGCAAACGATAATAAGAGACAAAGATGAGACTTTACAAAATAGAAAGTTCTCGTTTTGGTGGCGGAATTTAGAAAAGCAAACTGAGTAATGTTTTTCAAAGAACAGTCGCGACGACTAGCGTCGATGTGATAAAATATCGAGTTTAGTATCCTTTGAGAGCTCTTTTACCTTTCTAAAAAATTTTCCTGATAATTGTTTTTCTAAAGTAAACCTAAAGTTAAACTACCGTCGAAAAACTAAATTGTAAATATTCAGTTTTTTGCGTTATCTCGGTAACCATTTTGAATTTTGAAATTTTCTAAACGGATTCTTTAAATTCACGAAAATATGCAACATTTTGCTAATTTAACCAATCTCTTACGGTTTGCCTGTAGTGCGCTCCCTAGCTCCTCAATTTTTACCCAACACGGTGGTACATTTAATCACACTTAGTGAGTTTATATTCCAAATTGCAGCCCAATCTGTCGAGCACAGACGAGCACACTCTGGTCAAAATCTACTTCAAAGAATTAGATAGGCGGAGGTTGTAAGGAGTGCACTCACGTTGACTTGGACTTGACATGACTTATCAATTTATCATGTGCCGACGTTAGCCACTGCATTATTTTCACTAATGGGTTCCTATTTTCCGGGACAATTTTTTTTATTACTTTCCTGCGTTTCACATATTGATATGCATTAGTAAGGGGTGAAAATGGATGTTTTTTCAATTTTTGAATTGTTTCTTGAGTACTTTGTCTTATATAGAAATGTAAATTATATTATTATTTCTTCTATTTTAAAATTGAGTGTCGCAGGCTTTTAAAACTCCCAGGAGCTTATATATTACTGTGGCACATCAACCTATGAGTTTGAGTAATATTATTTTACACCACGTGTTTTTTTCTCCAAAAAAACAAAACATAATCTAACTAAGTTAGGAAATGCATACCAAACTCAACATATCACATACACAAAAATCATATATTATCCATTTTTTAATTAAAAAAAAAAGAGGTTAAACGAATTAAGGAAACTAAATTTGCACGTTGAGGGTATAAGAGCGAAGCGTTTTATCCTCACAACGATTATGTACTTTTAAGAAGAATAAGCACATGCAACGGTATTTCATAAAATCTTGTCCATAATTTAATACAAATTTGGCCCAGGAAAATACATTAGGTGGAGTAATAAGGCCTGCAGTTATGAGAATTTAAATACCTACCACTATCACGTTATAGCTCCGTGGAGGGTAACTGACCCTTCGAAAGATGTATATTACATGTACTTTCTAGATATAAGCTTACGAGCTTTGTCGAATCGTATCTTTGAGGATTAAATTTAAATAATCGAACAAAATATCATTTGTACCTGCGAGCCTGTGACAAGCTCGCGCGCGGGAAGATGCTTAAAAATGTTTGTTCCACGCTCACGACTCCTAAACTAAATACTAAATTTAATATTTCATCTTAGTTATGACAAAACAATGTTTTAAAGGGTATAAAAATAGGTCAAAGTGGTAACTGCTTAAACCGCATCAAGTAGAGTATTGCGGATGAGAGTGACAGTAAGAGTTGCTTGCAGTCTTGGAGATCTCCAGGGAGCATAGAACGGGACTAGACTTTAACTTTGCAAAATGACTATTTCAAGAATGCTAATTAGATAGAGATAGAAATATGACAATTTTGCCACCGTTCCTCGTCGGTTACTTTATCTCATTTCTTATGTAGGTCCCATAGGAACCCACAGCGCAATCTTCCAATCCCTTTGCTAACTTATTTTCATGCTAAGCTAAGTCTCGTCTGCTGGTACTTTTGCTCGCTTTATCTTCTATATTATTTACAATTTAGTTACCTACCTGGCGGTAGCAAAGACTCACTTGACTTGGGCTCAAATTATCGGTTCATAATTTATATCATTTACACAAACCTTATTTAATCCATTACTAATTAGTAAACATTAATAGTTAACGCCCAATTATTTATTTTTATTAAAACCAAAACTTGCACTTGTTATTTATAGTCGTCGTTCTTGATTTCCCTACAACTATAACTCACCGAATACACATTCAATTGACCTACATTTCAAAATGTACTTAACTCAAATTTAATGATTTTTAATTAAAATGATACATTTTTTTAATAATACAATTTCGTTCATTTAAATAACTATTAGTAATTGCTTTTATGAATCTTTCAGTTTAGACAAGAATTTTAAAATGCGCCAAACTCGCTCCTCCTAGTCTCATCATTTCAGCTCAAAACTAGTAATTAACTTAAGCCAAGTGTGACTCTATATTCCAAATTTCAGTCCAATCGGTTAAAGAATACCCACAAGAGCACGCTTTATGTCAAAATCTATTTTAAATAATTCTAAAACAAGTAAAAATCGGTGACTCCAATAATTAAACCCAACACTGGTGGTTGATCTTAGTGGGTCTACATGCCAAATTTCAGCCCAGTCGGTTAAATCTTATGAGAGTTTTTGTAAAAGAATGCACACACAAGCACATCTCGCAAAAATAATTCTTGAGAACTGGAAAGGTGAGTGCAAAATTGGAACTTGTTCGGATAAATGGATTTGTTTGGTATGGACTTAAATCGTAACTTGAGCATAATTTTGAGCATTTTTCGAGAGGGTTACTAAATTAAATTTAAAGCATTAAAATAAATATTTAATTGTAAACCAATTTTACACGAATAAGAGCTTAAAGCGCACTAACATAATTAGAATTACATTTTTATTTTTAATTAAAAAACGTTTTTAAACAAAGTTGAGGTTGTCAAAATTTGTACTTTGGAAGAAAAATGTCGGTCGAATTGTTTTTTTTATGCTTTTAGTCAAATTACGCAAGTGCGCGCGGTAAAATAGCTAAATTTCGTTAATCCGGATTTTTTAATTTTTCAAAATTTGCACAAATTAGTAGTAATTAATTAAATTTAGTGCTAAAAATGAATAATTGAGACTATTTACGTGGATTTTGTTAGTAAATGGTGTTTTAAATAAGAAATTTAAGGAAAATTAAAATTTTTAAAATATGTATTTAGAGTAGTAAAGTTGAAGAGGAAAGAGTAAAGTGCACTTTGGAATGTATTAAGTGTAGCGAGGTTTAAAAAGGAATTAAAAGTGTTTAGATTAAAAGTTTGGAAATAAAAAAATGGGAATTTGACGATTAATTATTAAAATATTTGATATCGCTTTGAAATATAGAAACGTAAAGCATAAACCAATAATTATAATGTGGTAGAGAATATGACAAAGTTGTAGCAGGTTTGGGGCGCATATCTGTTAGTCAATGTGATTAATGGGGAGCTCCCTGGGGAATGGGCCTTTTCCCCGACCGTCCTCGCACGACAGTAATTCTCGAGGGGTTTCATTCGGTCCTATAGGTTAGGTATAGTCTTGCCTTTAGTCTATCCGGCATCACATTTAAGTGCTCGAGTTTTTTAATTTAAATACGTAAGGGTTGAAGATATTTTGTGTAGTTTTTCGTTTTTGTGACGCTTTCGACGAATGTCGGAGGTGCGGAGTAAAAAGGGGAACAACATTGCTGTACTCTGGGATTCCCCATGGGATCTTAACTAATCAGAGTTTTTGGCGCTGGCGTGGATACATGTGAACATACGCCGCTCGTAGTTTGGCCACGAAGGCATTCCGAGCTGCTCCTGAGGGAATTACCTAAATATGCGCAGTAACTTGAAATATATTTGTTGATGACAAGGTTCTTTTTTGCCGCCGTGTGTAAATTGATTTGGAGAAAATAATATTAAATAAACCAAGGAGGGATTAAATAAAATATTAAGCTCCTCCAGTTAAGATTCCTTATTTATATTTTCCGGTTCATTTCCGCTTTAGACTCGATGTTTCGTATTTAATAAATTCGTGTAGGTAGGTTTAGAGTGTAGTATAATATGTAACGTTTTACGAAGGAAGAAGAATAAGTTATGACGTAGCGAATCTCTTGGGAGAAGCGAAGCCCGAGCATAGATTCCCTAGGGCACACTATGCGCAAGGCGGCAGAAAATTAATGCAATCCTTTGGGAAATCGAACCTCTTTGCCCCGTGTGGCCTCGCCTGTTGGCAGCTCTATATCTACCTTTGCTATTTGATCAAGTTTACAACTTTACTTTTCATCTACGCTTCTGTCATATAAACTCAATACATTAATTACACCCTACATAAACTTTTCAACCTTTAACAGTATTTAACATCCATTTAAAGTTTACTTAAAACCCAAATTTTAATTAAAATTAATAACAAAATTTTTTATCGACATCGTCGTCAAACCACATAAAGAAATAGCAATAAAAAGAAATGAAAAGAGGAAAATTCCCTCGAGAACTAATTAGGTATTGTGGTTGTCACGCGGGCTTTGACCCAACTCCCAGTCTTTTGGGACTCGGGACCAATTTCCACCCAATACAATTTCTTAAACTTTTTTTAAATTATTTTAAATTCTTTCCAATTTGCAACCCAATTAATGGATAAAACATTAAAACGATACGTGTTTTGTTGGCCAAATCTCAACCTACAAGCCCAAATTAATAGGGGAAGGGGTTAATAAAATTTGGATATATTTAACAGAATGTAATAAAAATAAGTTTGTTGTTTTAAAAGAATAAAAGGTGAAGCATGGGACTAAGACAAAGCAGACTTTGCCGACTTCGGTTGTTCGATGTGGGAGAGAGAATTGTCTCTTGGGTATAGTTCGATAGTAATGGCTCGCAGAGAACATTTCGTTTCGATATTATGTGTCTCTTGGATGCTGACTACCTTTGTACACCTGCCTCAGATGGATAGGTGCTTGGCTCTTTTATCTTATTGCTTTTATGTCGTCGACATTTTATTTTTTAATTGTTTCAGGTGATTCGGAAAGTAAAGAAGACGGAGCTACCAGAATACACGCCATCGTTACTACGCTTAAGAACGGTTTCAATGAAGAACAATTACAAGATAAAATCGATACGGATGATGAAGATAATAAAGAATTGGAACATCCAAATCATATTGAAAATATTAACGATTTAGAAGACAGTTTAGGTGAGAATTTGATTTTTCTTAACTCGCGCAAAACTAATTCTCTATTGGCCATTAGTTATACTATAGGTAGGTATAAGGTTCCCTAAAGGTAAAGTGCCTTTCAACCCTTTTCTCTCTTGACGTTTACTATTTTGTAATATGCATTTTGCTGCTGAAAGCATTAAAATTATAGCTTCCTTATTCTAGTCATTATTTTGGGAAATCCGATCAAAGGCTCAAAATAACATTAAACATTTTTTTATTTTTAAATAAATATTACACCTTTCGGGCCGGTATTAGCCTATAAAAAGAGTTTGTAAAAAATTTGTACAGTCCAATACGGGCCTTAGAAAAGTTCGTTCGTTATTTGTTCGATAACAAAACCTACAAAAATATAAAACTCGAATATGTATGTGAGCATAACAGGACTTTTTAATGCATATTACAGCTGTTGTTATGAGCATAAACATATTTAACCCTGCAGAGCATACGTGAGGCTTCTGAAGCCCATGCCGTTTTATTTTTGTTGTACAACCTATATTTTTTAAACTAAATTTATGAAACTAATATACTTAATATATCAAAAGCAGTTGTTTAGATATCAGGAGCACTTAAAAATTATTACTCTTTCGCTTCATGTGATCCGCATACCAACTTTGAGAATTTTTAAAACTTATTTCAGCTTTCAGGTACCAAAAGCAGTTAGGTTAGATATCAGGAGCACTTAAAAATTATTACTCTTTCGCTTCATGTGATCCGCATACCAACATGGAGAATTTTTAAAATTTATTTTCATTTTCAGGTATCAAAAGCAGTTAGGTTAGATATCAAGAGCACTTAAAAATTATTACTCTTTGACTTTATGTGATCCGCATACCAACTTTGAGAATTTTTAAAATTAATTTCAACTTTCAGGTATCAAAAGCAGTTAGGTTAGATTTCAGGAGCACTTAAAAATTATTACTCTTTCGCTTCATGTGATCCGCATACCAACATGGAGAATTTTTAAAATTTATTTTCACTTTCAGGTATCAAAAGCAGTTAGGTTAGATATCAAGAGCACTTAAAAATTATTACTCTTTGACTTTATGTGATCCGCATACCAACTTTGAGAATTTTTAAAATTAATTTCAACTTTCAGGTATCAAAAGCAGTTAGGTTAGATTTCAGGAGCACTTAAAAATTATTACTCTTTCGCTTCATGTGATCCGCATACCAACTTTGAGAATTTTAAAATTTAATTTCAACTCTCAAGTGGTTTTGATACTATAGGTTCTCGAAGTTGGTATGGGGATTACATGAAGCGAAAGAGTAATAATTTTTAAGTGCTCCTGAAATCTAACCTAACTGCTTTTGATACCTGAAAGTTGAAATTAATTTTAAAAATTCTCAAAGTTGGTATGCGGATCACATAAAGTCAAAGAGTAATAATTTTTAAGTGCTCTTGATATCTAACCTAACTGCTTTTGATACCTGAAAGTGAAAATAAATTTTAAAAATTCTCCATGTTGGTATGCGGATCACATGAAGCGAAAGAGTAATAATTTTTAAGTGCTCGTGATATCTAACCTAACTGCTTTTGGTACCTAAAAGTGAAAATAAATTTTAAAAATTCTCCATGTTGGTATGCGGATCATATGAAGCGAAAGAGTAATAATTTTTAAGTGCTCCTGATATCTAACCTAACTGCTTTTGATACCTGAAAGTTGAAATTAATTTTAAAAATTCTCAAAGTTGGTATGCGGATCACATAAAGTCAAAGAGTAATAATTTTTAAGTGCTCTTGATATCTAACCTAACTGCTTTTGATACCTGAAAGTGAAAATAAATTTTAAAAATTCTCCATGTTGGTATGCGGATCACATGAAGCGAAAGAGTAATAATTTTTAAGTGCTCCTGAAATCTAACCTAACTGCTTTTGATACCTGAAAGTTGAAATTAATTTTAAAAATTCTCAAAGTTGGTATGCGGATCACATAAAGTCAAAGAGTAATAATTTTTAAGTGCTCTTGATATCTAACCTAACTGCTTTTGATACCTGAAAATGAAAATAAATTTTAAAAATTCTCCATGTTGGTATGCGGATCACATGAAGCGAAAGAGTAATAATTTTTAAGTGCTCCTGATATCTAACCTAACTGCTTTTGGTACCTGAAAGCTGAAATAAGTTTTAAAAATTCTCAAAGTTGGTATGCGGATCACATGAAGCGAAAGAGTGGATCACATAAAAATATAGAAGGGGTTCCATTTGAAAAATTAGGAATAACTTACATTCCGCTTAAAGTAATCAGCTTGTATATTATTAGGCTTTTTTATAAAAGTTTGTGAGGTATTTTGTAGGTCGACTTTTATCAGTAGTCGGTGGAACAAACACGTTTTTAAAGTTTTGATTATAGCCCTAGTAACATGGCTCCAAAGTACACTCTATTTAGGATAGGCAATATCTCCAGAACGGTTAGTAACTGATACATTAAACCTTATACCATTTAATTGAAAATGTGATGGGTAATCAGAATATACAAAAATATATAGGATGTTTTATTTAAAATAACAAAGTTAGTTTAAGTATCTCTTAAACAAAACACTGTATGATCTTAAATATCTAGTCAAGAAGGTTTTGTTGGAGACTTTTCTTCATATTTCTTACAGAACTCCATATAATTTTAATGATTCATCTATCCAGGATCACCCTGTATTGGCCGCCATTTGGAATTAAAAATATTAAAAAGATCTATTTAGTTTAGCACAAGGTGTAATAACTGATAGCTAAGTTTAAATAATGTAGGTCTAAATTTGCAAAGATATGCGCCCAAAACAATCCCTTATTTTGTTGAGCCACTCTGCACAAGTGTACACATAGATTTTAGTTCGGATTTTATTCATTTTTTTATTTTAAGTGTCTCAAACCAAATTACATTAAAAAATTGATTCAGTGCAAGCCGTCAAGGTTTGATAAGAAAGAGCTACCCTTAATGTGTAAGGGTTTCAATTATTTGAAAGAGACCCTTGCAAACGTATATGAGTATGGTATCGTTTCTACTAAAAAATGCATTTGTCCCTAAGTGTATTCAAATTGATGCAATGGTGGCTATCCTGTCACTGTCAAAACTTATCATTTATGATTCAAATCGTAAAAAGGTTTTTTTTTATTTACAAAAAAGATATTATTTATAATTTATTTATGATAGTGATATAAATTGAATTGGTTACCTTTTGCAGTAATATAATTTGTCTTTAAATATACAGAGTGGCTTATAATAAATGAATTATTTTGAGCGATTTTAGCAAATTAAAACCTACATTATTTAAACTTTGCCATGAGTTAGTACATCTTAACACCAATTAATAAGAGAGATAATTTTTCACATTTTTAAATTCAAAATGGCGGCCATTACAACGATTGTCCGATTTTGTGGTTTCTCCGTAATAACTTAGCTATAACTTTTATTTTGAAAATTTAAAAAGAGGATTTTATAGACAAAATATAAGGCTTTAAGCTTAGTGTATTCGATTTTAGAAATTGTTTCAATATCTTTAAGGAAAGGTTGGTTTACATTTTGAAATATATCTCAAAATCAGCTCAGGCAATGTTTTTCAATTTTGGATATGTTATAGACAGCGTACTTTTTAATTAAACTACGCTTGTTTCATTTGTTAAATTTTTCCAGAACCGGAGTTACTATTTTTTGAAATTCAAAATTTCAAAATTTTATTATTTCGTTTCTAATTTAAATATAAATTTAAAAGTTAGCACACATCTTATAAATAACTATATTTGACTCTAAAATACTTGTGATTAAATAGAAGTATTATGGAAAAAATGAAGCAGAAACCATCGTTGAACTGTTTTGTGGTATCCGAGTTTTGAAATTTTTGGGAATTTGAATGTTAGTAATATGGGCTATTAAAAATTCAACTCAAATCTAAATTTATACAAAAAATATGTATATTACGAATATAGAAACTTTAAATTTCGTTAGACACGTTAAGTGTAAAATGTTGTTATGTCCAACACATGCCACTCTCATTAGCTTTTACACGATTTAATTGAAACTTTGTGACACGAAATTTCAAACTAAAGCAACCAACATTAAAATCAATTTAAATACCTCTTTCAAATTCTATTCATTACACGCAAAAAGGTCAATTCGAAATTGTATTCACTACGTATTCACTTATAACTTGCCGACTATTTTTAGAATTCAAATTTTAATATAATTCTAAAGGAAAATGGAAGTCAAATGTATTTGTTTAATTTTTCATTAGCCTTTGTGAGATAAAACTGCATTATAAATTTTCTGTTCACACGACCCTTTTCTAGTGACATTAGTGACAGGAACAGACTAGCTGCGTTGAAGGCGTTTTATGATCTTTTAAATAATTAATGGTGGGCTACCAGAAATAAAGCTCTAGCTTAATCGTAATTCCAATACTCAGACTCTCTTTAGGATTCATATAATATAGGATATGTGTCATAATTCATGCATGCATTTCAACTATAAAACTTCCTTCCTTTTCTTTTGCACAACTCCAAAAAATCGCTCATTTACACAACCATCCCGATTACCGAACAAAAACTCTGATGTGGCCACTACACAACTTTTTTGTACGTAGTAAAGCTAATTTTACAACCTTTCATATTATTAGAAAATGGACAGTTTGTAAAAAAATATTTTTCTAATATGCCCCTGGACGGCTTCTCACTTCGTTATCACATCACTAATGTTTGATTTAATTGGTCACCATGAGTCATGTTAGGAGTTAATTTAACGAGGAGCTAATAAAATATGACTTGTGAAGAATTTTTTACGATGGCCAAAATGATCTCTCTTAACCGGAACCGAAGTTGTTGCAGTGGATCCAGAAATAGTTTAAGTTTTTGCTACTAAGGCCACGATATCTCTGGTTCTATTACTAATGATCAAGAAAGACTTTTTAGACCAGACCACATCTTATCACAATAGCACACTTTTTACAGCATGGTAGTCTCTAATATCGGTGGGAATTTTAGTTCATTTTGCTGAATAGTTCATACTGAACTAGTTCACTAGTTCAAAATGAACTATAGTTCATCAATGAACGAATCAACTATATCATCGATATGGTTATAAGATACAGTAGACATCATCAATGTTAAATGTTAGGTATGACGTATGCCCTGTCTTTTGTAGTAGGTTGGTATCAAATAGCCGGACCGGCGTTGATTAGAAAAAAAAATAGTAATTGCCTTAAAAGTCATAAAATAAGTTCAAGTTCAAAGGACCAAGTATGTAGTTATTCTAGGTCTTGTTACCTTTAGCACAAATTTTACAAAAATCCCGCGATATGCTTCATCAGACGGTGAACTACAAGTTGAAGTTAGTAGAAATTTAAATTTCATAAACATGACCATTTATACAAAGATAAAAGTATACTTGCAAGGGACAGAAATTTACTTAAAAACTAGATTTAAGAGGATTTAAAGGGTGAAAGTAAATAAACTAATAGAACAAAGTGCAAAAACGGAAAGTACTAGTTCGTTTAGAGGAAATGACATAGTTCGTGTTATTCGTGATTGGTTTCTATGAAACACAACGACAAAGCGCAAAGAATGAGCTATATTGTATTTTGTATTCGCTGTAGGAGCTATTCGTTGAACAATATCAATTTCAAATCATGCAAATAAGTTCGTTTTTATAAGAAATCCCGTAAACGAACGAAGCGAAGAATAACAAAGTATAAGTTCAAAATTTACTAGTTTGTTTTTCTATGAAAACGAACTAAGCGAAGCGAATAAGTTCAAAACGAACTATAGTTCAAACCGAACTAGTTCGTTTAGAGAAAGTGACATAGTTTATCTAGTTCAGTACAAATGAATAGTTTCGTTTGAACTATTCGGTCACGAACTACCCATCTCTAGTCTCCAGTAATAGGCACCAATATCACGATGAAAAGAAAACATGGAGAAATATTCTAAAGTCTTGCTACTAAGGCCACAATGTCGATGATTCTGCAAAGCAATATTTTTTATGCGAAAAAATGGCGAAAGGAAAAAAAATCGTTTATTTGTGTATTTGTTAGTTTCTAAACGATTGGTTTCGAATTTTAAGGTCATTTAAGATATGAGAGGAGATTATAAGTATCCTTAATGAAAGTTGAAAAGTTTTTAAAGTGTCTTTTGAAGATTTAACTTCCATTAGTTTTAAAAGCTCTTAAAAGTGCTTCAAGACGATTTTGAGTAGTTCTTTTAAATAAATTCACTATTTTCGAGCTTATTAAAGCTCCAACTAGACGTTTCCGAGTTTTCTTATTATTAATCAGCTTAACTAGATCAATACCTACTATTTTTAGTTTACTTATATTTGTTGTAAGGATACGAGGTTCGATCAAATAATAACCGCACTAAGACATCTCTTGCAGCAGCTGAACATTCTTTAAAAACCTTTGAATTTCTAAAAGCTTTTCTTTTTGCCACTTTTGGGATCGCTTTTTTAGGCCAGTCTCCATAGGAGAAATTGATCGTGAATGCTTCCTATGCTTTGTGATTGGTCAACATTTGGATAGAACTTCCATATTCCTTATCTACATGCTCCATATACACTAAACTTGATCTCTTGTGACTGTTCCACGTTTCCATAACTGAAGAACTCATCCAAAGAACAATTGAAGAGATTTAAAAAATTCAAAAATTGACCTCAAAGGTATGCCTTAAGAAGTGCTGTTAGAAGTTAAAAAGTCAATAAGGTGTTTAATTTCGCCAGGGGACTACAGGTGTTGTTATTATTTGACGAAACCTCGTAAAATAATGTTTTCTTTGACTTTTTTTTAAATAATTAATTAATAACAAATTAAGCGTCAATAATAATTTGTTGTATTAGAAGCTACACATGTAAAATTTACATTTGCGAAGCTCATGCAATACAAGATCCTCGGTGTATTCCAAACATTTCGTAGTCTCACCTAAGGCACTGAATAATTGAAAAGCTCATATCTGGAGATTGTGTAAGCCTGTAAGCTTATTCTAGTTCACGCATGAGTCTGCAATCAACACGTGTAGGAGTCCACAAATCATCTTCTGCATTCAACATGAATCATTTAAAACTTGACTACTTTTATTTCATTTCCTTTTTACTATTCTCACTTCATACCGAATATGATTTTTATTATAAATTATTCAAAAATATTAAAGAAAGTAATTTTAGAGTCCATTTTCATTTTACTACTTACATCCCTTCTCATCTTATGCTAATTTTACTATCTTTCTTGCTCGCACTCCTTTGGACGTAATAGCAGCAGAAGAGGATTTTTACTAGTTCGTTAGCATTACATCCAAATACGAGTAATTTTCGATAACCGTGAAAGACGTATTTAATCTTGTGTGTCGCTTAACGGTTGTCGATCGACATAGTGAAGACGCACCAAAAGAGTTCTCCTTTGGACGTAATAGCAGCAGAAGAGGATTTTTACTAGTTCATTAGCATTACATCCAAATACGAGTAATTTTCGATAACCGTTAAAGACGTATTTAATCTTGTGTGTCGCTTAACGTTCGTCGATCGACATAGTGGAGACGCACCAAAAGAGTTCTCCTTTGGACATAATAGCAGCAGAAGAGGATTTTTACTAGTTCATTAGCATTACATCCAAATACGAGTAATTTTCGATAACCGTTAAAGACGTATTTAATCTTGTGTGTCGCTTAACGTTCGTCGATCGACATAGTGGAGACGCACCAAAAGAGTTCTCCTTTGGACGTAATAGCAGCAGAAGAGGATTTTTACTAGTTCATTAGCATTACATCCAAATACGAGTAATTTTCGATAACCGTTAAAGACGTATTTAATCTTGTGTGTCGCTTAACGTTCGTCGATCGACTTATTGGGGACGCACTATAAAACTTGACCACACATACGCACCCCTTTGAACATACGTTAGGGGATTTATTAGAAACTCGTTGCACCCTTCGTGAGTATTATTGACCCACACTGGTTTTAATTTTAAATATCGTACGGAAGGGTTTTACTTTTCTCTAATGGTGCGTTTACAGTATTGTTTTTAAAATTGCCAAAGTAACGTAATTATTTCGCTTATAACTTGGTCGATCGGCATATTGGGGACGCATCATTAAACGTGGCCACATACGCGCCCCTTCGAACATACGTTTATTAGAAACTCATTGTAGCCTTATAAGGGTGTTTATTTAGAAAGCGTATTTATTTGACAAACGTCGAGGGTGAATTTTGATTTTTTAGCAATTTTGTTGTTGGTGGTTTTGAAGCTACGAGTGCTTTGCTTTTAAATTGATATCGTCGAATAAAACAGTTTATTGTACTGAGACCAATTTAACTTAAACTAAACGTATCCTAAAGTTGTTATTTATGACGACTGTGTTAAGTGTAAGTATCCGAACGTCGTAGGATAGAGGATGGCGCCTATAGTGTGGCGTCGATAGCGTTGGACAATTGCACAACGCCCAACCGAAGCAATAGGCGTCTTGGGACCAGTTACAAGGCACCAGTAATGCATTGAATTAGACAGTAATACAACAGCAGCCCGATTGCTCCCGCTGGTCTCCAGTAGTACCGATCTGAGCCCTTCGAGTCTACTGCCTTCATAAACTCAAATTATATGTTTTTAAAGTTTTATAATAATAAATTGTTAACTTTATAATTTAATATTTAGGAAAAAATAGTTTGATTTTAATACTCGATTAATTTGGAGAGCGGAAGAAAATTTAAAGAAAACGCCCTTAGGCCAATTTAAAGAAAGAGTTTTCATTAGTTTTCAATTAAAATCTCAACGAGTTAGTTCAAGTTTTGTCATTTTTAAAATTATAGTAAATTGTGGATAAAAAGCAAATTGTAGCGATATAAAATGCAATTAAATTGAATATCGATTTTGTGAAAAATTTCAACTTTTGAAAGTCGTTTACTTTAATAAAACATTGGAATGTCCCGTTTGAGGTGTCATAGTCGTAAGTACATATTCGTCGTGTGAGAAACAAAACTTTAGTGCTGTTTTGTGGCAATATCTGTTTCTGTGGGACCATTCAGGCATTGTTTCCTAACAATAACATTGCACCTTACAAGCCGCTGGAGCCCATAGTGGTCGCTTTCTCATCTAACCATCACTATATCCTATTCACTTTATGCGAATAATAATGACTATACATACGAATAAGACCATCTCCCAATTCGTTTTTAAAAAATTATAACAAATTTCACCAACATTTTCAATTTTCTTTACTATTCTCTTCCAGGTCAAACATAAAATACCAAACTCGAGCCTCTTTATTAAGATAACAAATTTTAAAGTGGCGCACTTGAAACACACAAACTAACAATAGATAAACCAACAAGGGCAATCGCCATATTTGTCGCCATTTTGAATTTTCAAATTTGGAAAAATAAACACCCAAAGTTAGAATTGTCAACCGGCAACAAAAACTGTAGAACAAGTTCCTAATACGAACGTTCCACGAGGCTCTGTTATGGCTCTTTTATTGAAAACAGGAAGTTGAACGTCGCGACTCCTAATAGCGTCGATGTGATAAAATGTCGAGTTTAGTATCGTTTCATAGCTCTTTTGACCTAAAAAATTTTAAAAACAGATCCGTGGTGAGTCTGATTTCGTTCTTTGTTAATAGAAGAAGCTTTTTAGCATTCGTGGTCGAGTACTCAATGAATTTCTTCGACTGTCTTTGTCCTGGTGCGTTGTTCTAGTGAATTTTATGTGTTCTAGATAGTCCACAGAATGGTTCGGCTTTTGAGCCTGTTCTAACTAATTCATTAGCTATTTCGTTTCCTTCAATTCCCTCGTGACCCGGCACCCAATGAAAGGCAACTTCATTGTTCCTTGCTAGAGTTTTTAGGGATTGTCTGCATTTCCGAGTGGATAAGGACTCAAAGCTATTCGCTTTGAGTGCCTTTATTGCAGCTTGGCTGTCAGACGTTGTGTATACGTTTTTGCCCTTTAAATTCCTTCGTATAGGCATTCTCGGGCACATAGATCTATTGCAAGAGTTTCAGCTTGCATAATTGTGGGGTAAGTTCCTAAGGCTGTCGATGCCCTATATTTTGGGCCATACATATGCCCTATACCTGTTCCCTGTTCACTTTTAGATCCATCTGAATACCAGATGGAGGAGTTTAGTTCCAGTTGTATTGGTTGACTACAAGTCGTGTTACGGTCCTGAATGATCATCTCGAACGGTGTCTGGAAGCCAAACACTCTTGGTCCAAGAGTTTTTAAAAGAATTCTGGCTGTAGAAAGTCCAGGATCTTAAGGTGACCTGTTCTGTCACCCAGTTTGAATTTCTTGCTCTGTGCAATTTTTATGGCGGTTTGAAGAGCCTCCGTTTTCACCCGTAGGTGAAGGGATGGTAGGTCTAAAAGTGCCTCTAAGCTGTAGTCGGGATTGTGCTCATAGCCTCTATTATACCCAAAAACGCTAGGCGTTGCAATTTCTGCAACTTGCCTTGTGTTGTGATTTCATTCGATTTTGTGCACCACACGAACACGTATGTGACAATGGGTCTTATTACTGCTGTATATGATTTTTGCGGGCGGATATCTCTAAAATTATAAAGAATATAGAAAAAAATAAATAGACACAATCTTGTAGGAAATTTGATAAGCTTTTATTTTGCTAAGAATATTTGTTTCCTTAGGACCCGCCGCTTTCGAGATATAAGCAAAAACACCAACAACGGGACTTTTTCACCATTTTCCCTCCCTTAGCTATCTAGCTAGGACAGAGCATCAATTTGTCGATTTTTCGATCTTAGAGCTGGCCGTGAATTAATAGGCGTTTAAAAGTGTAGTTCTGGCCACACTGGCTCCATTATAATGGCTGGCTCACATTCTAGATCATTTAGGGCTTGCTCGGTTTTTGTTTACATCTAACACGCGGTATAAGAAGAAAAGTAAAAGGTAAAATTTAAAATAAAATGAAAAGTTGTGTAAATGTTAGTAATTGTGACATGCGTATTAGAATATTTAAAAAATGAAGTTTTTAATAAAATAGCGATAAAAAGAAATAAAAGAAAATGTTGTTTACTAAAGAGTTTGAAGTCTTAAATCTCAATTCACAAAAGACAAATTCAACTATAACCTCCGGTAAAACGAAGCCAACAATCGAACAATTCGAATGCGGTTAGAGTAAAGCAAAAGAAAAGGCTATACGGGAGCTCTAATTACTAACATCCGTATCCCTCAGGTTAATTCTGAAGGTAGGAAACATTAGCAGCGGCATTATGGGTGTTCGGAGGGCCATTCGAACCCGTTATAGTCGCATAGGGGCCGGCCGCCCGACCCGAGCAATCAAAAACACGCCAGATTCCTGAAAAAAGCTTATAGCGCCGGTAGGAGACGAGTAAATGGGGAATTAAAAGTTACTGTACTGCGGCTTGCGGGTCACTTGCGGATTACAGACACTCGTTTTATTTTATCTGCACTATCAAAAAAGTTGTACTTTTTCAAACTTTCAAATATCTCTTTAGGTAAAATTAATCGCTAACCGACTAATTAGGCGCGTTTTAAACTTCTTTTGCAGCTTGCGATTATTTTGGATCCTCGTTGTTCCATTAATTCGATTCGTATTACACCGTTATCCTTTCACTCGACCAACAGTTATCAAAAGATTTAAGTTGTGGGAGTTTTATTTATAAATGCCAACCGAGAGTGGATATCATAATTAAGAAAGACCTGTACCTACGTTTTGTTTCTTTCAAAAAATATCCGATTTCATTCACAAACTTTTGATTCGTGCGTGAATAAAAACTACACCCTCGCCCATTTCTAGTTCCCTTCAAATTATCCAACTAAAAACTTGACAAGAGCTCGACTCATTTATTAAATATAGGTCAGTGTGACAAATATTTTAAAAATCCGTCGATAAAATAAATTCCCATTTTGGAATTCCGTAGCTGTTGGTTGTTAGCATTTGGGTGGTAGTGAGGCACAAGAATGGAAAGAGTAGCGGGGAGCTTGCATATCATCTTAAAGTTTAATTGAGTCTTGGCGCTTGGGGAGGAAACGACCGAGATTGCTTGGGGAATCCCCAAGGAGTCCCGCTCCTGACGCCCTCGGCTCGCACAGCGTCTGTTACCACTTACACTGCTCGGAACGACAATCTTCACTCCGCTCCTTCATCTCCTCTTTTAGTGATCAAACAAATTATAAAAGATGGCTTCACCATGTCTCGAGACGCCACGTGATGCATTGCTAATGTCATCTTGACACCCTTCTTCTAACTTTCAAATATACGCTATCATTTCAACTTACTACACATCGTTTTTATTTCTTTTACGCAAAAAATTAATTTAAAAATTTCTTATTTAATGCAAATTTATTGTTTTAACATTCCAAAAGCTTCCCTACTTAATTACGACAAGAAACTCTTAATAATTAATAACGCTTCAATTTAAACCTATTCAAACTCACGTATTGATCTTAATTGTTCCTTATACATTTTGAAACAAAATCTCATTCAATAATCTAAAACACAAGGACTAATTAAAAAAATGCTATTTATTTAAAATAACTCCAGTGAAGTGAACTTTAAACTAACAATTGAAAATGCTTTTTTAGACAGTACTACACAATTCTCCAATCGGGCTTTGGAAACCATGGAGTTTTAACCCCTAAACATCCTTTGATGCCCGTGTTTCGAATTTACGCTAAAATCCCTGCTGCTATAGCCGAAAACAAGCCAACGTTTCTGAAGTGAGGTGTACATATGGCCGAAGACTGACTTAAAAAGAGCACACAGGTAAAAGGTAAATGCGGACGTACGTCAAACTCGCGAGTCTGAAAGTAGCAATAAAATTCCCTTGCAAGGCCTGTCATAGCTCTGCAAGCCGTAGGTACCATAGTAAAAGTCCTATCCTTTTCGGCGTGAGGGTCATTTCTTCTCCCTTCCGGCGGGGGCGGGTATGGGAGGTATCGAGAAACCGATACCGGAACGACGATCTAGACCCCCTAGAAGCGCCCGATCCGGAATTTAAAGTTGATCCGAAAATAAAAATTTTGTGTTACGCCGAAATTCCAAGAAAACCAACGCAGGGAAAACGGCCAAAGGGATTGGTCCGAATTTTTGACGTAAGTCGTAAGTAAATGACGTAAGTCGAAAAATAATTTTATTAAAATACTAGGAATTTTGTAAAGGTCACAGAGCTCTTGCATTTTAAGAATAATGAAGGTAACAATTTTTAAATTAAAAGTGTCGATTTTTTCATATTTAACCCCTCAGATCCTGTGTTAAGGGCGAGCGTAAGTCAAACAAGAAGCGTCTGAAATGAGCATTACAACTGCCTTTGTTGCTTTGGAAAGTGTAACGAAAGGGCCCGAGTCAAACCCGCAGCGTCTGAAAGGAGCATTAGAAATACAGTCTGTCTCATCACGATGCCTGACTCTGTATAAACTGTTAACTGATGTAATTTGTGTAAATGGGATGTATTGAGCCATTTGGTGGTTTTTAGTGAATTTGTAAAATTTTGATTGAATTGAAAAAGGAAAGAAAACGTCTTGTAGGTGTACTCACCCTTATCTTGTGAAGTAATTACCAAAGAAAGATTAGATTACATACAGTTGAGCTTAGTACTTCTTGCTTCGGGCATTTGCTCGTCTGTTGGGAAGCATAAAATATTATCAAGCATTTGTCTTGAGATTATTATCTTTGTAGAATGACTCAAAGTTTACAAGTCAGGTAAATTTCTTGAAACCATTAATTTATCGAAATATCTCAATTTAAAGTTGGAACAAAAAAATTTGTTAATCAATTAATATTAAATTATTATTGACTTAATGTTTAATTATTAGTACGAATACTATTGTATTCCGTGTTTGTCATTTATACTTATGGGTGTAATAAATAATAATACCACAAAATACATCAGTGGTGACTCGTTTTATTAGTGCTATTAATAATAATAATAATACTTTATTTTAAATTATTGAAATTAGTTTCGTTTATTATATATTTCGCATATTGGTAACAGTTTTATTGTTTTATGCATAAATTATTAATTGATTATAACTTTTTACTCAAACGCTCGGTTCTTAACTAACTCTTGCTAAACTGTCAAAATATAGATATTGTTTGGTATCACTGGACAGCTAATCTTACAAGCTTTCGAAATATTGAAAAATATACAGGGTGTTCCATTTAAAATAAGAAAAATGGTCCCATTACCGGTTAAACCAAAAGTGAAAATAGAAAGTGTTTGGTATCGTGTAACAGCAAATTTTACGACCTCTCAAAATATTGAAAAATATACCATTTAAAATAAGAAAGCTGGTCCCATTTCCGGTTAAACCGGAAGTGAAAATATAAAGTCTTTGGTATCATTTGACAGCTAATTTTACGTAGTTTCAAAATACTGAAAAATATACAAGGTGTTTTTAAACTATTTTCATATTTCTTTAATTTCCGATTTAACTGGAAGTGTTTTGTTCATCGAAAATAGTGTCAAAAATTGGTATTTATGGAATTAATTGTCAAGTACCAATTGTCAAATTTTAATTTTTTACATAAAAGAAATGATAGATTTGTGAAATTTTGACTTTCAAAAAATCATAACTCCGGTCCTGCTACGCAGATGTAATTAAAAAATGCGGCGTTCGGTAGAGAACTGCATTATCTTTAACATATTCAAAAATGAAAATAACTCCTGCAGTAGATTTTGAGATACACTATTTCAAGTTTTAACTAACTTTGGGTTATAGGTGCAAAACTTGAACGTTGGTTGGTCCAATTGAGAAATTCGACTTTGGTGGAAAAGGGTGGATTTAATTAAATTGAGGGTAAATGCTAAATATAGCTACCTATATCTTAAATGGAATTTTATAGCACGTTTTTGTTACAAACGTAAAGCAACAGGTAAAAATCAATACGTAATCACGCGGATATATAAAAGATAGTGTAAAACCGATTTAAAAACTTTTTGATATACCTCTCAATTGTAGAGAAAATAAAAATTGAGACGCTTATGTACTTAATTGAAATGTCAAAATTGTCATTTTACACGGTCAATTTCTCTAAGCACAATATTATTGTGGGGTGAAAACGATGTCTCAAATAACTTAGGGTTCTATACAAAATCACTGCCTATACAATAATTTAAGGGTAGTTCTTAGGGAGTCAAATTAACCAGAAATTTGCTTTATATTCATTATTATTTCGTAACATACACTTAGTAATTAAAACCATATTTACAACTTTTATACTTTAAATCTTTTCAAAGCACCTAATAGACCTAACTGCGCCAGCAAAATTATTTTTAAAATCGTCCCATGCCAAATACGAGGATCGAACAAATAATACCGTCACAAAAGTGATTGTAAATCCACCTTTAAAATAAATCTCTTCAGTTTTGCACCTTTTATGGATAAAAAAGTCGCCAGAGGAGTCAAATGAGGTGAATCTGGTGAAGAAATTCAAAGCTTTTTATAATCCAATCTCCCGCGGTACCTAATTTTTATTGAAATAAAAAAAAGTGACTTGAATCGGTGGACAAATGGAATAAAAAATCAGTAGTGCCCGGTCGGTTGATTATCGTTTATAAACGATACATCTGCCGACAGGTGATTGTTATGCATCAAAAATTTTGTAAATGGCTTACTGGTATGTATTACTAATTTACAATTTTATATTGTGATCCAATTTCCAATAAACAAATCTAAGATAGTTAACGTTACGCGTAAGTGATCTGTCCCGGATGAATTGTTAGCTTTATTGCATCTGCTTTTTTTGCGTATAATAATGGGTCAAAACAAAAGTTTACTTAAATTATTACTTAATCAAACGTACTTTTTTAAAACACCTATATCATTGAAATTGGGAATAATACAGTAGGGGAAAGACACCCTATCTTGTGAAAACCCATTTAATGCATACTTTTCATAGATTAATTATTTTTATTTTTTTTTATTTATTAGAAAAAATAACATCTACAAACAGGGATTACCTGTTTGTAAATGCCTGTTTGTAGGAAATAAAATTGCCATATTAATTATGGCAACTACAACAAATATTTTTAATGGATCTGACAGATAATTTTACGCTCTGTAATTTTTATTACAGATAAAATTACCCTCAGAGCACTCCTGAAGGAGCTAGAGTCGGGAGAGACATGGTATATTTTGTTAAAAAAACTACTTAATACAAATTTTTTGATTTTGATAGATTAATTATGGCAATTAGGATAAATATTTTTAATGCATCTGATTAACAATGTTATGCTTTATAATTTTTATTAGAGGTAAAATTGCCCTCAGGGCACTCCTAAAGGAGTTAGAGTCGGGAGAGACATGGTATTTTGGAAAAAACAACTTAATACCATTTTTTTGATTTTGATTTATTTCGATAGATTAATTATGGCAACTCGGATAAATCTTTTTAATGGATCTGATAGAAAATTTTATGCTCTATAATTTCTATTAGAGGTAAAATTACCCTTACAGCAAGCAGTGCTGTGCGCCTTCAGCAGGCGCTAGAGTCGGGAGAGACACCGTATTTTGTAATACAAATTTTTTGATTTTGATTTATTTCGATAGATTAATTATGGCAACCAGTATAAATCTTTTTAATGGATCTAATAGATAATTTTATTCTCTTTAATTTTTATTAACGGAAAAATTAGCCTCAAAGCACCCCGCCCTGAAGGAGCTAGAGTCGGGAGAGACATAATATTTTGTAAAACGTGAACTAGTGGTGTCGAAAACTTGTATTTCTAAATAGCTAAATAGTTAAAAATAAAACTAGAAAAGAAAACAAAGAAATCGTGTGTATAAGTATTTAGGTAAAGCTCACAGGTAAAGTAATTAGCCGGATGCCCCATTCATAAGAAACAATTTAGCAGTACTTTGACTCTTTCAATACTATCCTGTTGTGTCTTGTGTTTTGGGCATCGTGTAATAAGGTGGTATGAGGGTGGTAATGAGGGTGTACCGATTATACCAAATGCTCTCACGTAAAATCTTTACAATACATTCATTGGCAGGCGGCAGGTTATGTTTACAATAATTATAAATAAGATGTAAAGGTTGAAATCAATAAATAGGCTATAATTTTCATTCAAATCAATAAATTAAAAGTCTAATAAACGCTAAACTATCATATATGTTCCACAACTGCTAAAGTGCTATTATGCTTTATATAGATGTTGAAATGTTATGTTCAATGAGAAATGCTATACGCTACTGCTATATGGCTATATGCTATTTGCTATTTTCCTAAATGCTTCTTGCTATTTTTACTAGCTGCTATATGAATAGCTGCTATTTTTCAAAGCGCATAACTGCTACAACAGCTGTTGGGCAAATAGCAGTTATAAAATAGCGGACTTAGCTACACATCACTAACGTGAACTGTTATATGATTGGTTCAATAATTATGAAAAAGCGGCAATAATTTTATACAAATATTTATATGGATCTAAAAAAAATGTATAAAAGGGAACGGTAACTTGGTGAGAAATAATGTTTTTATTTATGTAATAATGATTTAAAAAGCTTTTTCTTATAAACCGAAACAAATTAGGTAAATAAATTGATAGTTAGGTTGATAGAGGAGAGAATGAGATGGGGTGACGAAGGAAGGGAGATGGGTTCTTTGAGAGTAAAAAGGATTTTTTCTTCTTTTATTTACCATAAAAGAACAATTAGTTAAGTTTTGTTTAAATTAATTTTTATTAAGATTGTAGATGGAACCAAGTACAACAGTTGTTTTCCGTATATAGAGCGTGGGAAGAAACGAGATTCCGCGATCACATCTGAGGAAAAACCTGTGTAAGGAATCCGCCACCTAATGCAGGATTAGTGTCGGGAAACGTGCATTGCAAATAACAACGTGCTTTACTTACGTATCACTGTCTTTTATAGCTACTTTTTTACCTTCTTATATTTACACGTCAATGTCCAGCTAATTATCCGTAACTTGAGCTTTGTAAGAAAAAAATTTACTCCGTTTATTAGGGAAAAAGAAAAATTTTCTTTAAGGATAAAAGCTTCACCTACGCTTTTACTCTAACCAACCAAAACTCGAGCGGAATTTCAACTTAATGTTTTGGAAATAAAATTATATTAATGGCAACAACACACGCATCTTAGAAAAAATATTTTTTCCATCTTGGTCGTTTTGGTTTTGTTTAATTTTTGAAAGCGGTGTCCCGCAACCATGAAAATGGGGTGCCGGTGGATGGAGTAGGGTCGGCTCCACGGACACGCAGTTAGTGCGAGGAGCACCAAGAGCATTCATACTTGAATCTTTGCACTAAACAGTACCGCAACACTAACGTGCGCGTGAATAAAAAAATTGGTGAAGTGCAATTAGTGCATAATGCTGTTTAAAGGTAACAGTAGTCGCTTAGAGTTGCTAATCGAAAAAATTCATAACCATAAAGAAAATTCTGAAATGGCAGATATCGTTTCAACAGGTAAAATTTTTTGCAATTTTTTGGGCGCTCGCGAACGATAAAAACTATTATTAGAAACCACTACTAACATAAATTTAGTATCAATTAATTAAGAGCACTAAATTTGTATACGAGTTACACAAGAAGAGTACAATTATAATTGCGAAAAATTTTTTATTATTTAATGGAGTCACAATCAAAAAATAATTACCGCAAATTACCAAAAATTTTTTATTCCGAGTAAATTTGAGTGTCCCCAAGATCTAATTGAGTTGTTTCTCACGGTTAGTCAACAGTAGGTGTACGTTCTCCTATTTTTTGAACATTTCCTCAATTTAATAATTTCCTAATTCTATTACACCCGCACATTTCCACAAATTATAAAAATTAATGCTCAATTTTTCTACAAAAAAGCAATCAAAATCTATACATACATTTTGCTTATACAAGGGCTCTTTAAACAATCCATCTCAATTTAAAGATGTAACATCTCATCAAGTAATATTTCACTCTATTATCCACATGAAAATGGAAGATTTGGGGGATGCTTTTTTGAAATAACAACCTAAAGAAAATGTATAGTCATTTGTCTATATTACTTTATATGTATATGTATAATAGTGTTAGCTTTACAAAATCCATCACCTTAAATCTCAAACGCACAGGAGCACCCTCGCCATATTATTACCCATCTTTTATTAAAAAATTACGTACTCTAAACAATAGCCCATCAAAAATACAATCCATATTATTAAACAAATTAAGTTACTTCGAAGGGCACGTAAAGCTATCGCTTTTGGGCGCTAACAACCGCCTAGATAATCGGACATATCATTTTTTCATGTTGATTTAGACTTGGACATAGACAAACAAACTGCAAATTTTATAATTGTTGATTTATTTTGATAAGTTAATTATGGCAACTAGGGCAAATATTTTTAATGGATCTGATACATAATTTTATCCTCTTTAATTTTTATTAGAACTAAAATTGCCCTCAGATCATTCCTTGATGAGCTAAAGTCGGGAGAGACACCGTATATTTTCTAAAAACCAACTTGATAATTTTTTTTTTAATTTTGAATTTTATTTGGATAAATTAATTACCTATGCCAATTAGGATAAAAATATTTTTAGTGTGTCTGGTAGATAATTTTACCCTCTTTAATTTTTGTTAGAGGTAAAATTACCCTCACGTCACTCCTTAAGGAGCTCTAGTCGGGAGAGCCTCCGTATTTTGATTTTTTGATTTCCAATGTTATTTCGTTAAGCTCTGCTTTAAAAGTGGGCACTAGGACATAGGTCTTGCGGGGAAGATGGTTGAATTCTTCTGTGGGCCCTTCTTCTTCTTCGGACCTGATAAAATCAGCTCTCGCACTTGAGTGGATCTTGGAAATAAATTTTCTTTTTGTATTTTTTATCTGTTCCTGTATAGCTACGAGGCTCAGTTCTTGATGAATTTGGTCATGTCTTAGAAACTAAGGAGCATTCAAAATAATTCTGACTACTTTGTTCTGGAAGGATTGTCTTTTATTTATATTAGTCTTTGTATTTGTATTTGACCAAACTTTGCAAGTGTATAATAATATAGGTCTTAGCAATTACCCGTATAATAATAACGAGCTGTTTTTCGATTTATCAATGGATAGTTGACGTAGTTTTGAAAAGGCTTATTGTAATCTACTATTTAATATGAAAGCACTAAGTTAAGCGCGAATGCAAGTATACACATATGTATTTTTGCGGTCTATCTTTAAGGTCCATTAAATTTGGACATTATCAATACAGATATTAGTAGCATTTCATATTCGTTTCAAAATAAATATCCTAGTTTTGCATTTAGACGAGTTGAGTTTTATGTTACAAGCTTCCATATATTAAACCAGAGAGAAATTATGTTTACTGATTGCTGCAGTTTTAAAATTCCAATATTGCATGATTATGCCGTATCATCGGCGAACATTGCTAAAGTTGTTTGATGTCGTTGAAGTACATACTATTACAAAAGTATCGGCCCCAAATTATTTATGACAACTAGGACAAATATTTTGAACGAATCCGATAGATAATTGTATGCTCTGTAATTTTTATTAGAGGTAAAATTACCCTCAGAGCATTCAAAGAGCTAGAGTCGGGAGAGATACCGTATTTTGAAAAAAATAACTTAATACAATTTTTTTTATTTTTCATTTATTTTGTTAGATTAATTATTCCTTTTATTTTTAGGTTCCATTGGTACAGAACATGAAAGTTGGGAATCGAATACGCCAGAACAAGCTTCACCAGCACCAAGTTCTTGTCCGACACCAAGTTCCAGTTTAAGTGATGTTGCCGAAACGGATTTAGCATTTACTGTAGGAATAACAGAAACAACCCCATACGCTTGTAAAATATGCAATAAGGCTTTTGCTAGATCTTCTTTATTAAGTAAACACGAACAAGTAAGTTAGTATTTTGCAAAAAAATGGTTTAAAAAGAGGGTGGTTCAAAAATTGTGCAATTGCCCCATTTTGAAAGGTGCTTCAAAATTTGGACCCTATTATGGTCATTCTAGAAGATATAGGGGTAGGAAAAAGCTGCAGGGTACTAGATTCTTACAGAATTGACTATTTTAGCTCAAAATAGGACGGATTTCCAGAGGGTTGAATTTTTGGGTATTTAGAAATATTTTCACTTCAATTGTCATCCTTCCAACTTCCAACAATTATTTAGTTTTCCAAGGAGTCTTCCAGAGTTGTTCATAATTTAAAGTCAGCAAATCATTTTAGCTGTAAAAAAAGGTATAGCGACTTACAACCAAACGTAGGTACTACCTACAAGTACACTTATTTTTGCTTTGATCTTGCCGACCTGTACTTGAAAAGTTTGCAACCTAAAAAATATATTTCATCTCTTAATTAGAAAAATTTTATTTTTTTAAGTATAAATAGTCTAAATTAAATCTAAAAAATTATTTCGACACTTCCATAAAACAAATACTTCCAAATTACGAATTTCTTTAATTAGAATTTTTTTTGCAACTTTGACTTTGAGCTTAAAAGTTATACAAACGAACGAAATCGAGCTTATCTTTAACAAAAATTCTAATTTTTTAATAAATAAAAAAATCGCCAACGAGAGGGATGAAGTTAAGATAAATTGGGAATTTTTGAAAAAAAAAATTTTTATAAAAAAATTTTTGTTGTGAAAATTGATACTCGAATGACCACTTGTTGGGTCATAGGGCAAAAGCAACATGTAACAAGTGTCATTTAAAATTATTACACATTTTTAAAAATTACATTTCTTGTAGTTACAACGTAATAAAAAGGATTATGCACCTGGATAATTTTTTTTACAAACGCAAGACAGATTAATGTAAAGATAATGTTAACAACTCCTCAAAATGCATTCTTTTCAATTCAAGGATGTCCAAATTATTTAAAAACTAGAGATTATCCTGTTTAAGCCCCTTACAGACAATCTGATATATGGACACGGAACAGGTCCCCACATGATGTTCTGTCCAGAGCGCAAAAACCAAGTGCACAAATCTTGCGCCTGGTAACAGCGTTGACCAATGGTCCAAATGCAAAGTTGAAAAACATTAAGGGGGGGGGGGCTATTGTTGAAAATCATAACCTTTTATTTTTTCATTTTTAGTCTCACACTGATCAACTTCAATATGGATGCTCTTACTGTCCTCGACTCTTCAAACATAAAAGATCTCGCGATAGACATATTAAATTACATACTGGAGATAAAAAATACAAATGTATACACTGTCAAACGGCATTTTCAAGAAGGTGAGCCAAATTGTATAATTTCGGTTTCGGAAGACATCTATGACATCTTTTCTCCCTACAGCCCCGCAGGAATAAAATATTACAATCCAATATTACAGTTCAGTAACTATAAATCTTGGGTTAAAAGTCACAAATGTCTTCTCAAACTGGATATACTATACACTCGCTAGTTGTTCATAATGAAGCATTTTATTATACGATCGAAAAAATTACTAGGTGATTGAGAAAAAATTCTGACTTTTAGTGACCATCTAAAAATCCATATGAAAACTCACGATAATAGCAAACCGTTTCGTTGCTTACTATGTAATCGAGGGTACAACACAGCTGCAGCTTTAACATCCCACCAGCAGAGTCACTCGAAGCAAAATTTGGAAGAAAATCCGCAAAACTTAAAATGCTTGCAATGTCCAGAAGTTTTCAATGGGTGCGATCAACTTCAAGTAAGTTCCACAATTTGTTAACCCAAAAAGTTTGTCATTTTCTTTTGTAGAAACACGTTTCGACATTCCACAACAACATTCTGCTAAACTCGTCGCCATCTAAACAAGCCCACTCTCCGATAGAATTAACAAAATGGGTTTGCATGTATTGCAGCAAAGATTTCCTAATGATAGAAGAAATGCAACACCACATAAACACCGACCACAGCGCTCTTGTAAACGGAAATTTTTTAGTTAGCGGAAAAAACCTTTTAGAACCATCCAATAATAAAGACCCATCAATAAACGACCAACAAACTGATGGAACACCAACGTACGCTTGTGATAGTTGCACTATGCACTTTGACTCGGTTGACAAGTTACGAGTTCACGAAAACTGCATCCATTGGAAGCCTCCTCAGCCATTAGTAACTCCATCAAAACCATTTATAAAAGACTGTAACACTTGTTTAATCCCTTCTCAAAATTCAGAAACACCCAACAATTCAATATCCGTACAACCTATTCAACTGCAGCCGACCGATTTGAGTCGTAAAAGAAAAAGTGGAGAAGATGAAAAAGCTTCACCTAAACGAAATAACACTTCAGTTTCGAGCGTTGCTAGTGCTTCGTGTGAGTCGCCAAAAAAAGAAGAATGGACCAGTTATATTTGTAGTATATGTGGTACACAGTTACCAAATTTTGCTTCCTTTATGGTACACATGGATATTCATATGTCGGTCAATGCGACTCCCACCAATGTTATACTAGGAGGATATTGCCCACTATGTGGAGAGGCTTATAGGGATCAAACTGAATTAAATAATCACATCGTTTTACACACTTTAACCTACAAGCCTGGATGGTGCTGTAGAGTTTGTAAGAAGTTTTTTAACGACAATTTAGAAGACTTTCAAAGACACCTAATGGAAAATCACGCTTGTACCACCTACAAGTGTTGTGTTTGCGAACAACTCTTTGAAAATAAAACAGCTATGTTGGTAAGTCTCTTACTCTCGAGCTAATTCCGGAGGCGCCTCCCCTCTTCCTCTTATTCATCCTCTGGGCGGATTATTAATAATCTACATCCTCGAGTGTTGTCAAGGTGCTCGCTCTTGGGTTATTCAAGATTTTTCTAATTAGTCGTTCCAGGCTTAGGTAGAAATAGGTCTTTAGAACGCCTCCATGTGCATATCCATAGTCACCTCTTCCTCTTATCCTCTTTTAGACTGCTCATTCCAAATTTAGTATTCCGTTTTTTCTTTTTAGTGTCTTGAGCAATTGAGCATAGGTCTTCCTCCTATATGTCCAAATCCATGGCCTCTTCTTACTCGTGTTCATCATATTATGTACACTAATGGTTTTTAATTTTTGTAGATGCATTTAACCAAGAAGCACAGCAACGAGTGTCAGCACTATCGATGTAAATTTTGTCCAGAACAAATTTTTCACAATCAGTTGAGTGCAGAAATGCATATATCACAACACGTCCCACGTTTGTTTAACCCAACACGTAAGTCATCTACTTTTGGATCGTACTCTTTCCCAAACGATTTTAGTGCAAGATTAGGTTCGACAATAAAAAATTTGCAATGTCCGTTTTGTCGCCAGTGTTTCAAAGGAGAATATTTACAACAAATGCATATTTTGAAAGACCACAAGGATTATTTAGAGGTGAGTTTATGGAATGTTTGGATTTGGGTTCAAATGTTGTTTTGTAGGCCCACGGCTCGCGTGTTGCGGATGATTGTTCTTTGGAGCAAATATCTTTGAGAGGTCAAAGGGAGGTTCAAGCAACTTCACCGACGGTTCCATACGCAAATTCCTTACCATACGATAAAACTTTAATCGAAAATGTTATTTGCGACATTTGCGGTTCGTCCGATTTTAGTAGTAGCGCCGAATTGAGTTCACATAAGAAGTTGCATCACGTCAAGACTAAAATAGGACCGGTGAGTTTGCAGTGCGCTTATTGCAACGAGCACTGCAAGTCTCGTACAGATTTAGAAAATCATATGAAAAATCATCAAATTAATAGTAGTAAAGGTAAACATAAGTGTAATATTTGTGATGAAATTTATTCGTCCGCAATAACTTTAGCCGAACATAAATTATCGCACTGTAAAATCGTTTCGGGCAACACTTGCACTCAATGCAAGACGGTCTTTTCGGACGAACAGACCTTTTATTCTCATCAATTGCAACATAGTACGGTTTTAAACAAATCAAACTCGCAAATTTCGCTACCAGCGAACTGTATAATTTGTTGCCAAACCTTGCAAACTGACGTCGAAATAAAGCTCCACGCCAATTTCCACCTCCAGCACATAATCCAAAAGGAATATTTGTGCAACATTTGCAACAGGGTTTTCGACACTCGCACAGGAATAATAATTCAAGGTTTTGAGAAAAGTTGCGAAAATTTACAAATATCCGTATGTAAAGATTGTATAAATAAGTGCGGAAGCAACAGTAGTTCCAACAGTCCAAGACTTCCAAATATAAAAAGCGAAATTGTAGATAAAAAAATTTATTCGTGCATCAAGTGTCCTCAAACGTTCGAGAACGAGAGCGACGTTAAAAAACATTCCATAACCCACATATCCAACGAGGGCTCAAACAACGAGTGTCACATTTGTAGAAGCATCTTTTCGACACCCCTTAAACTCCAATTACACGTAATAGAGCATAGTTTTTTCGGAACGGGCCAATTTAGATGTTACATTTGTAGTTCAGTTTTTACAACAGCCAACGGTTTGCTCTCTCACATGTTAGAACATGGAACCAACTCCAAACCTTACGAATGCGTTACTTGCCAAATGAAATTTTTTTTCCAAACAGAATTAGATAATCACAAATACGAACATATATTATCCCAAGCAGTTGCTCAATCTATTAATTTAAATAATTTAGACGAATCCGATTCGGTCGATATTTTAAGGAAAGATTTAACTAAATGTCCATACTGTGATACGTCGACGTCGCTAACTTATTTAAATGTTCATGTACGATTTTGCTCACAAAATCCCGATTTTAAGAAAAAAAATGATGCCAAACAAAGGAATCAATTTCTAGAAAATTCCACAACACAAATTGAAGATAAAAGTACATCAATTTCATAAACCTCCATTTTACTTTCAGTTCCAATTCCCATTCAACTCTTTTAACACTATTTTGCACGTGACCGTTCAATATTAGCAGCCCTTTTGGACATCCCTCGATTTAAATATTGTTTAAAATGCAGGCCGAGTGTTACCTATTCCAGATATCGAGGCTAATTTTGGCATGGTAATACATTAACGTTGGGCCTACAGTTTGAAAATATTTAGTTATACAGGGTGAGTCTGGATAGATGCGCCGCTAGAATTATATAGTTTTGTGAGAAATATGAAAAACAGTCCTTAACAAAACTTTTTCATCTAGAAACGAGCTAAACCTTTTGTTGGGGACTTTTTTCATATCTCTTTCAGAAATCGATATAATATTCTAATGGCCCATCTATCCAGACTCGCCCTGTATACAGGATGAGTCACAAAAAATGTCCATCCAAACTTGTGTTAATGAGAGTATTTCATAAATTTGAGATTAACGGGGAGATATTAACAGACATTTTTAGTGACTTACCCTAGGGTAAGTAGGGAGGGGGGATCGCTACCAACCCCATTTTTTAAAGCCATTAAAAATGGCGTCTATTTTGGCTGTTTTTTATTGTCCCCTAATCCTAGTGTAGCCAGAAATGGGTTAGTGTTCTCAATATTAGAAACAAATTATGAGTCGCTATAATTTTTATAAACTCGCAAATCCGCTTTCTTGTACACTTACCCCCCCCCCCATGCAAAAAAATGTAGAACTACCCTCGAAAGATGAAATATGATAAAAAAAATTTACTCACAACGTAATTTCGATTTACAAAAATGTTTTATCGACCCTAACATAGCTTGTGATATTCAATTGTTTGTTAATTTCTTTAAAAATATACAGGGTGGACTGTGGACAAGAGTTTGATGCTTTTGATGCAAGAAGAGCCAATTGTTAACACACACATTTTGTGAATTTTAAGCACGTCTTTGCGAAATCGGGATAATCCGGATTATCCAAAATCCGTATAAGCGAGGTTTGTTTAAAGTTGTATATAAATTATTTTTCTTCGAGAAGCTTGTAAGTCCATCCTGTACAAGTTGGTCGTTTAAAAGCTTTTGTTATTTTGAGTAGTTCAAAAGTTTGGCACGTTGGTGAATTTGGCTCTCGTCCTCCAATTATTATTAATTTTAGAGAAATGAAAGTGTATAAGTATATTCGATTATAACAAACCGGTCTTCTCGTGTGTGTAGTTTTAATTTTTAGTATAAAAGTTTCAAGTTAATTATAGGAAGTAAACACGGAGATATGTGATAATACCTACTACTTATATAATACTCGAAATTTGGTATTTGTTTTTAACAAAAATGTAATTTAAAAGTAAATATGTTAAAGTAGAAGTAACATTCCATTATAATTTTTATATTAATTATTACTTTTTAATGTTAAATTGTTAAAAAATCATTATTTATAAAAATATTAAGTTAATTGTTATTTCTAGTTATTAGTTGTAAGCCTAAACGTATTAATATTCACGCCCTAAGTACCTAAATGTATTTATTCTACATAATAGTACTATAAGTACATTTTATGACTGAATTTTGTACCCAAATAAGAAAAAATCACTTTGTAGATAGGTACGATTTGTTCCAAAAATGCTTATTTACCTAAAAAATATAAAAAGCGTCAAACAAAAAATATTTTAAGGCTACACTGACCACGTATCACGTATTTATAGAATGTAAATTTCTGTGATTTGTTTTTTTTTTTAATAAACATATTAATATTAAATCGCTTATTACAACAGACGGCTTTACATTCCCTCCAAAGCACACTGGCTAACGAGCTATGTCCTGTGCAGCACTCGATTAACATACTGAAAGTCCTAAAAAGGTAAAGCTAACGCAACGGTCGCCATCTTGAAAAATGGCGGCTTAACTATCATTTCACCACAATCATTACTAGCAGCAACCTAGAGGACTTTCCTTATTCCTTTGCTTAGAACAACTGTGTTGCATTAGCCACTTGATGAACATACTAAAAGCTTTCAATAACAAAGCTAAGGTAACGGTCGCCATCTTGAAAAATGGCGGCTAAAATATCATTTGCTGGCCATAACCCCAGGGACGTTCTTTCGAAATATGAAGTGCTTGATATCACCTGATAGCTAATTTTACAACTTTTCAAAATGTTGTAAAATATAAATATACGATGGTTAAACCTAAAACTGAAAATAGAAGTTATAAAAACAGCAGTTACACAACAGGAAAAATTTATTCACAAAAAACAGTGGTACGAAAGATTATGGAATGTAATTTTAATTTGAAACGATTTAAATCATAAATAAAAGACACACAAAATGAAAACCCACATTTTCTTAAATTAATTAAATTTTTTAAGCAAACTTAAAATACTGTAACTAATAATGGATATTAAAAACAATTACAATTTGGTGGGTTTGTAGATTTTACAGCAGCCGTATAGTAAATTTTACTATTGACTTAAAAAATAATTATCACATTAGAAATACAAAATACCTAATGTGCGTTAATACTGTATGTTTTTAATAATTTTTATTTACTTTTATAATTTTTAATAAAATACATCCGATAAACACACGTAGGTATTTCAATTAAATAAACTTATAAATTTGATAAAACAATAGCGAATATAAACGCAAATAAAAATCTAAATTATTAAGCTCTTTACATCATTACAATAAAGATTATTTCAAAATTTAAAAATTTTCCACTTTCTTGCTTATTTCATGAAAGTAGATAAAACTCGACACTTAGCAAATGACACTGCGCAAACGCCTCATGATGTAATGATGTAATAAGCTTTTCCAATTGAATTTTTTTATTTAAAAAAAAGAAAACAATTGAAGTTAAATAAAATTAAATAAAGAGATTACATCTCGAGGATTATTATAAAAAAATTTCTTCGATTGCCATATGAAAATATAATTGCGTTAGTCGTAAAACTACATAATCTAACAAATCTTATATCTTTATATTTTATACAACAAATCCTTAATTTCTACTATGTAAAAAACTGTACAATTATATTAATACTAATTTCAATATTTCAATTTTTAGTTATAACTGTTGTTTTTCTTCCTTTTTAATTGTTACAAAAAAAAACATAAATAATGAGATCAAAACAAATTTATTTTAATCGACAAATTGTTGGAGGTACTTTTTTAATTTATTCACTATTTTTTATACCAGAAATATCAATTAAATAATTTCAAGCCCAAAAAGTGTTCCACAATCACTTTTTTCTAAAATAAAACTACATCAAAGAGGTCTTCGTGCTACGATTTGAGACAGGCAAGCTAGGACAGTGGGCAGGGCTGGGCAGTCTCAAAATACATGTATTTCAAATACAGTAATAATATTTTAAGTAGACGAGCGGTGACAATGCGCAGATACCTAAATTGGGATTTATCCCCACCAACGCAGTTGTAGTCAACGTATTTAAATTATTAAAGGGGCGTGGCCAAACGTGCGCGAACTTACCTCAAGTTAAATTATTTTTACTGTACATTTGTATTTTGTATTTAGTGATTTAAAGATTTTCATTAAAGTATTTAATATCTTGTATTTGAAATACAAAATATTTGATGATTCTGTATTTCAAATACATATCGTGAAATTCATGTGCGCGTAACGCAAAAGATCAGTTTTTTTGGCAATTTTAGACGGAAAATTTTATAAAATTAAAAAATAGAAAAAGATGACAGTAAAATCAAATAGAGGCCAATTTACTGTCCAAAAGTTTGATTGCTTATTGTAGCATTTTTATTGTGCGAATGCGCAGAGGAACAAAACTTGTCAAAGGAGCCCGCACAATTCTTATGGGAAATGGCCCTCGGTGAATTTTCCTAAAAATTTAATATATAGTAGTATTTGACGTACGGAACAAAAGTCTCCATGGCCACAAAGCCCTAAACCTAATATTTTTCGTGTTGCGGAGGCTTCAAGTGCTGCATTATGTTGTCACACACAAAATGCAAGTTCGGTTGCCTCGCTGCTTTACAATATTTAATCGCAGACACATGGAATTTTCTTCAATATTCGTTAATTCTCTTTCAATACCCTGATTGCGATTCAAACATACTCTTGTGTCATTTTCTAAATATAGGTTTGGAAGATCATCATCTTCACGCCTTTTTATTGCAATATCCAGCCTATTATCAATGTCGCCTATTCCAGGCATTCTTACTAAAACCTCCAACATTACAAAGATAACAATTGTATCAAACTTTTCCAGCCATAATTAAATCCAACCACAGTTGCGTGTGACAACCTTATTCAGCACTTGAAGCCTCCGCAACACGAAAAATATTGGGTTTAGGGCTTTGTGGCCATGTAGACTTACTTTTCTAAAAATTTAAAAACTAAGTTTTATTATAAAGTATTATAAATATTATAATAAAGTAAAAAATTAACATAACGTAACATAACATAACCTGAAAAGTTGTGAAAATTAAGAAAAGTTCAAGATAGAAAGTTTTAGTTTGGTATCCGAATTTAGATAAGCCTACTGAGTAATATTTTCAGAAAAAATCATATGTCCCCCATAAGAAAATGAAAAGTTGAACGTCGAGACGCAGTCGACGCGTCGATGTGATAAAAAGTCGACTTTGGTATCTTTTGGTAGATTTTTTGATCTCCTAAAAATTTTTACCGAGAATTTTGTTTCTAAAGTACGCCATTTTGAAACTACAGTCGAAAAACGAAATTGCCAATTTTTTGTTTTTCTTCATTATCTCGGAAACCATTTTGAATTTTGTAATTTTCTAAACGGATTCTTAAAGATCATCAAAATATGCAACTTTTTGCTAATTTAACCAGCCTCGTAACTATTACGGTTTCCGAGATCCCAATGTTAGTACCACTTAAAAAAATCACCCTGTAGGTGTAATTGACAAAAATTTTCGGAATTTCATTTTGATGTTTTGGAATTCAGCCCTGCTTGGTCTGAAATGAATTTCAAGCACATTTTCAATTTTTGAAAAGGAAGGCCCTCGTGACAATTGAGAGAAATCTATTTTCTGTTTAGGTAAAGTGTATTTTTTGGCAACAATACAGCAAAATGTCATTAACAAAAGTTGTTCAAAAATTATGGTTCTATGCAAAATTTAAAAATGATCGGCACACTTTGATTAACACGTTGTTCTACAGTCAACATTCTAGGAAATACTTTTTGAAACATACAAAAATGCCATGCAGTTACTTATTTCTTACTTATTTTCACTCTAAATATCAATATCGATCAAAATAATAAGAGCAAACCACGCCTGATCTATCAATTCATTATTAATTTTATTTAAACATTTTGAATAAAATTTTATCTCAATTTACAAAGCAATTATGATTCATTTCTTGTTCGGTGACACCCCAATAAAATAATATTACCACAAGTTTTCTGTTATGGGCCCATGTCTATACGTACGATGATACATACAATCAAAACCGATTTAATCAAAGTGTGCCGATTAGGGTTGGACCGAGACAAGAAATCTTGTCTTGCCGAGTAATTTCTTGTCTTGCTCTCGAATAGCAAGACAAGAAAAAATTTTTTCTTGTCTTGCTAAATTTTTCAAGACAAGAATTCTTGTCTTGAAGCGAGAGTCTCGAAATTTCTTGCTCTTGCCACTCTTGCTATATACTCTCGCTCGACGCCCTATCGATGCACAGAGGTATAACCGAAAATGCTGCTTTTTAATTTAACTTTTTGTGCAATTGTTTATATTTTTTTTTGTCTTCTGATCTACTTTGTTTCTCCTCAAATATATTAAGTCATATAATCATATTTTAAAAAATCAATATTGGCACTGCTAATTAATCGTGTTAAAAAAATAAATTCTCATAATGAAACTACTTGACGTTATAGAAAGAATTTTATAAACATGCGAACATGCCACTAAATGCTAAAAGTATTAAATGTAAAATAACATGTACCAAAAAGTCATTCTAATAATAAAAGAACAATTAACGAGTAGCAAATTATATTCGTCAGTTTTATTCTATTTAACTTATTACGTTCTTTTTATGAATAAAATAAAAGACATTTTTTAAAGAGCAATTAACTTTTAAACTATTTGAACAAATGCTCAATTACTTTATTATCTATGATGACTATAATGTAAAACAATACAAAATATGTATACCTATGAGTTATTTACAAGAATAAAAAGAAACTCGGAAAGTCCGAAGTACTTAGGGGTAAAAACGTAAAAAGCACTTGGTTTGTTCAAAACTAACGGTAAGTATAGGAGAATTGAAATAACTTCCTTCTTAAATATTTCATCTTTTATGCTCGATTCATTAACAGGATTACGGAGTTATTGTTACTATCTTACGGCGTCGTCCCTTACTGTACAAAATGCATTTCTTTCTATGTATGAGGTGCAGGTAATTTAAACGTTTCCTTCTTAACTTGCGATTTGAATATTGGGATTAAAAATTCAATATTTTCTGGATTTTCTAACCCTCCTCTTATTTTAACTTTTTTTCTTTTATTAAGTTTTTTTAGTGATCCATTGTTTTATGAAAAAAGACCCAAGATGGTAACAGGTTTATTTTTATTTTACTCCAATTTTTAAAATTACTGTAATTGTTTAAACAAAGTGATTAACTTTCTATTAACTTTTGACGTCAAATTCGCTTTTAACCCCAAAAACCCGTATACTACTAGTACATATTTTCATCGTTTTATTTTAATTTTTTTTAATTCAATTAATTAATTTTAATTTAATTGTTAAAAAAATTGATAAATTTTTGGATAATTTTTGATCTCATATCATATTCATTTTTAACGACCCCAAAAAACCCGTATATTACTATTTTAATTGTTTTATTTAAAAAAAATTTAAATTACTCAAATTACATAAATTTATTTTTTAATTTTTAAAAATTTTAAAGTTTAATCAAATTAAAAAAGTAATGAAAAAGTCAATAAAATTCTCCGTAATAAAAATAATATTTTAAAAAAATAAAAAGTAACATGTAGATATTTCGAGACAAGAATTCTCGAAATTTTTCTTGCTCTCGAAATTTCTTGCCTACTCTTGTCTTGCTCTTGTCTTGCTTTTTTCTTGCTTAGTCTTGTCTTGCTTTTTTCTTGAAAGCAAGACAAGACAAGACAAGAAATCTTGAAATTCGAGAGTCTCGGTCCAACCCTAGTGCCGATCATTTTGGAATTTTGTATAGAGCCATGCTTTCATATTCTGAACAACTTTTGTTAATGACATTTTGCTATATTGTTGACCAAAACGACACTTTACCTGAACAGAAAATAGATTTCTCTTAATTGTCACCGGGGGCCTTCATTTTTTAAAACTAAAAATATGCTTAAAATTCATTTCAGACCAAGCAGGGCTGAATTCCAGAACATCAAAATGAAATTTCGAAATTTTTTGTCAATTACACTCAATCCGGGGACACACTGTATAACTAAGCAAAAATCAGAAACTGGCCATAATACATGTATTTTGCCCAGGCCTGACAGTGGGCTCAACTCCCACTTGTCCAGTTTCGGCAACTTCTTTAGTTTCCCTACTACCGAAGGTCACTCAAAATAAACAAAGACCTCCCACTCCAACGGATCAGTCAGAGTCCTATGAATGCTCTGTTTAAAGTCACACGATCCACTCTAGTTCTAGATAAGTAATACATAATTTTGAAAATGAACCCTTAATCAAAAGCTCTTTTGATAGCGGGAAGTAATTCCACAAGGTGCATTTTACACCTGAAACAAAGAGAAATAGTGGCCTTTATGAGTAAAACAATTTATTCTATTTCCAATATTTGTACAGTGCGTTCCAAATAAATAGGAACTCATTTGAATGAAAATATGTAATAGTAAACGATTTGTTATTGAATAAATTTCTTATTTGTGTAACACTAAACCTAACTACAATACTAGCTCGTAATTGATAAAAATCTTAGCACTCGTCAGTTATATGGGATTTCGATACTAGATAGTCAAACTGTTAAAATAAAAACCACTACTTATTAAGTTACTTTTATTTCTAATGGTCTTAAGAGAGCGGTTTCTAACGAATGGGCGGGGAAGTTGATATTTAAACATTCCGCTCGTAACAGTTAGCGACTTTATTATCCGTTTGATATCACTAATAGTTATAATTCCTGATAGGGTAAGGTTCAAAGAAAGCATGGACATATTTGAATATAGGAAATAAGACCCTAATTAGAGGATGTTGTTTTTACCCAACATCTGTTGTTTTTTTTTTTTTAATTAGGTACACCAAGTTCAATATGACTTTTCTCACTAAGTAGGCTCTTACCCTTACCCTATCAGGAATTATGAATATGAATGATATCTACCGGATACTAAAGTCGCTAACGGTTACGATCGGAATGTCTTAATATCAACTTTCCCGTTCATTCGTTAGAACCGCCCTCTTAAGGGTTGAAAATAGCTATTCTACGTGTATTAAATGTGTATTCTATCTCGAGAGAGCAAATGTCTGCTGACCAGTACTCGCTAACTCGCTCTCCGAGGGATTCCCAGCCTAAGATAGTAGTTTAACACTTTAAATTTCCGTTTCTTTGCTACACCAAAGATTTTATTCCAAAAATGATCTAAACCGTTTCTGAAGAATTCGCAAAGCCATCGTTTTAATTTTTTTGTAACTTTTGGTAAATGGGAAGTAAAACTAAACAATGCTCCGATTTAGTTAAATAAAAAGATTAACTATTTCTTACTAAAATTTTGCAATAATGTGCAAACTTTTTTATGACTAGATCATTCGTACAAAAGATTTAGCTTTAGCGCCCTCTTTTTTTGTAAATATTAAGTCGTTAAATTAACTGGTTAAAATAATTCTAAAACTAGTACAATATACCCCTAATAAATATTAGAAATAGAAAAGTTTATATTTAAAAAAAAATAATTGTTGAACTCTTTTTCTTAATTTCAATATAAATTTGTTATAAAGTACTTTTTTTAATTGTTTAAATATCACAATATTAAATTTATATCACTGGTATAAAATTCTACTATTTAAAGTGGGGTGTTCCATTTGAAATCGCCCAGAAAACAATAAATTTGTGGGTACGACCATTTAAAAAAATTTTCTTCCTACACGTAAAAAAAAATTACTTTTTTTACCTCATGCTATTTTGTTTTTCCAATATGGCATCCACTAAGGAACTATGTGACTTGAATATGTAAGGAACAAAAGCCAACAAGGGGTAGGGCATTTTTTGCTATGGTCTTGTTTAACTAAGTAAGTGTATGTGCAACTAAACGCCCAACTCGGGCGCCATTTTTACTTCCCACGTGTGCTATTCCTATTGCTACTTGAAAAATTCTTGGACTTGACATTTGTACGACAAACTATTTTAAAATGATCGTAAAAACCACCGTTGGGTCGATTTATTATGGAAAACAACCCAGTATTAATATGTTGACAATTATAAGTACACAACGTATCGCTATCGAACCACTGAAGTCAAAAAATATTGACTATTAACATTAGTTAGCCCATATAAAAATAAATATGTTACTTACTCCTTCATCTCTTAGCGAAATAATTTATTGAAAAAAACTTTGTTTATATACATTAAGTACCGTACAACCCAAACTATTTACGAGGATCTTTTTTATCCATATTCTTTAATATGTCCCCTAGTACATCTGTCGAATGAGCCAACTGGAGACGCTTTGGAAACTTCTGTAATTTCCTAACAGTCACTTTAACATCCGGAGAAAACAATTCTCCATTATTTTCACTTTGTTTATTAACCGAACTAACTGAAACATCGTTAACCGTTCTATTAGTATTATTTAAGTTAACTGGCGATATTAAAGCAGGTGCGATAGTTTCATTTTGTTCTAATAATGTAGTAGCGGTTTCTTCGAATGAACTCGATTGTGAAGTTGAATTATTGCCGTTTGATTTTGACTGCGATTCGTTTAAGTTATTTTCTAATTTTACTTGATTTTTGTCACCAGATTTGTGATGTTCGTGATTGTGACTTGTGCTTTTGTGTCTAATGTGTGAATGCTTTTTATCGTGACTATACTTATCTTTTTTATTAGAACTACTGTACTTATCTCGATGTTCTTTACTTCTATGTCTATCGTGATGATGATGATGATGTTTATCTCTATGTCTATCGTGTGAACTTCTTTCGTGCCTAATTTTATCGTGACCGTCCCTATTCTCTTTCTTTTCATCTCTACTTTTATCTTTTTTATAATCGTGTCTATCTTTTCTATCACGATCTTTATCGTGTTTTATTTTATCTCTATCGTGTTTACTTTTTGATTTATCGTGCTTATGTTTATCGTAATCGCTATGTCTTTCTTTACTTTTAACTTTAGGTACGTTACTTATTTTATAATCCGTTTCAGATTTATGTTTACATTTGTATTCGTCCACTTTAGTATTCTTTGGAATTGACGAAATGTTATCCTTATTACCGCCCTCTTCTTCACCGCACGTATCTTTGGTGTCGTAATATTGCTTCAAACGTAGATGCCAAGCTAAACACACACAAACTAAATTAGTCAAATAGCTCCGCCAGTTCACTATTCAACAAATTTTTCATTACTTCCTTGCTTATTTCATGAAAGTAGATAAAATTTCGTTTGTACTTAGAGAACGACCTATATGTTGGAAAATAGAAAAAGTTACTTACCAACGCTGGTAACTGCAGTAACAGTTCGAAACTGATGAATAATATTCCTCGGTAGAAAATATATATCGTTATCGTACAAACTAATTCTTGCATACTTTACACCATCTCGCCTTAACTGATTTAACTTAGCATCTTCGATCCAAGTAATACACTATAAAGTTTATATTAGAAAAATTTAAATCAACATTAGAGCTATCACTTACTTGTGATGTGGGAGGTTCGTGAAGATCCAACTGTAATTTTTCCGATAGTATATCGAAATCTTTAGCAGAAAAAGCGACTACATCTTTGGTAATTCGATTATGATCGCCATCTTGTTTAGTTCCGTGAATTGCTTTTAAAATACCGACAGCTGCAGTTGTTTTACGATCCAACCCATGACCGACGTGATCGGCATGAGCTTTAGTTCGATCTTCAAAAAAATGTTCTCTAGCTTCGGAAAATCTAGGTAAATACTGCAGGTTGCGCAATTCATTAATACCAGTTCTGAAGTAAAACAAATTAATATTTAATTTTTTTAAAGATAAATTAGTGGCTAATACCTTTTACGTTTACCAGGTCCACGACCTAATTCGGCAGTTGGTACCAATTGCTCTCCCGGTCTACACCACAAGATTGGTCCATCGTTAGATTCTTGCCTTCGCATATGAACAACAGATAAGTGTCCCCAAGGCATTGTCTAAAATTTAAAAATTAACTTTTGACCCATAACGAAAAAATTTCCAACATACCAAATTCAAAAAAATATTTTCTTCTAATTTATCTAACAATTCTGGAAAATATCCTCCAACTTCTTCATCGGCAGTACCGACTAAACTAATTTGATGTAAAGGTCCGCAACGGTAAGTACCCAGACTATAATTCTTAACGACGTTATCGTGATAAGCCGCTAATGTGGTAGTTTCTAGGTCCGATCCTCTCGTTAATAATTCATTTTTAACAGGTAAATTAGGATGCTTTTCGGTCATATAATCCAATAAATCGGGTAAATAACCCGCAGCACCATGAACAATTGCCATTACATAGTTAGCTTTACCGTTCGAATCTTCAGAAAAAGCCAGTTTAAAGAACTCGTTAGCTAAATCTTTCATATCGCTATCGTTTAAATGTTTAATTTCGTGCTGATATGCATGTAATACTAAAGCACCACCGTTTGAATGCATTTCCACGTGAAAGTAACGTTTCCATTTGAGTTTCTACAAAAAATTTCAAGGTTGTAGTAATTTTTTCTATCCCCCTTTTGATACAATGTTATGTCATTCCCACCGACGCTTCAACTTTTACCAATAAGTACTTTGTTCTAAACGGTTCAGTTAGGTGGCTTTAGCTACAAACAGGCTGGGCAGACAGACATGCATTAATATACAGGATGTCCAAAAGGTACAAAATATATCAATTATCTCGGCATATAAAAATATTTGGAAGCTTCCAAACGTCGGTTTAGATTTTGAATTGAGCACTTTTTAGTCCTAAAATAGTTTATACAGAGTGTCTATTTCGGAGGTACGACGTCATCAACAGTTTATATTTTATTTTCTATGTAACATGGTGTGCTACGCTAGTGTACGAAATTTGGTCAACTTTGCGCATGACGTCACCTTGGTCACACATTAGCTAGTTTAGCCGTTTACTTGCGTGGTGTATTTTAGAATTCTTTCGACAACATTTTTTTCTCAATTATTAAATAAGAAAAAAATTAAAATTATTAAATAGAGCTCGTCTTTTTTTTATTTGATAGGGTAATTATTCAGCAATAGAAAATTGTTTTTCTATTCAAAAAAAGATCTTTAATTGTGGCAGCTATAATTCTTTTTGTACAGTCAGCCTCACAATTAATGTCCACCCTGGCTATACGCCTAGCACGAATTGTGGATGCAACTACCATAACACCTAGTACTTAAATTGAGGGGTAACTTTATTTTGCCAACAAATAGTAAATCAACAAGCTCCCCCTCTGTCCTTTTGTCGTTGTTGGCTAATAACCACACTGTCGTATTTATAGCCAGCGTGGTCAATAATTGTAAGTTGACTGTACAAGGAAATCTATACAAAATTTGGAAATCTTAGCGCTAAATTTTTTAAAAACTTTTTCTTTCTCAGTTATTAAATAACGCATAGGGCTGACCGTTTTTTATTTGATAGAGTAATTATTCAAAAATAGAAAATTTTTCTTCCAAAAAAAGATGTTTGGTTGTGTCATAAATAATTCTGTTTGTACAAGTGAATCTCTATTAAATTTGTTAAAGTCCGACTTCCAACATCCATAACTTTTCTTTTCACGATATGGATTTTGTTTGTCTCGCTTGGGTAACTGAATACGGTACACAGGAAAATGTGACCAAGCTGACGTCACACGGCCGATTACCGGCAGAGGAAGATAGAGAAAAACCTGCGCCTCGGCACACCATGGTATATAGTACAGGGTGTGTCCGAAATAGGTGGACAAACGTCAAGGGTACGTTCCTTACCTAAACTTAAGGTACCCGTATTTTTTTGTTTTGGTCAATTCAAATTTTTGAGGGGTGTGGGAGCCCCTAACCGCGGGCCCCCTAAAACACAGGTTAAAGCTGAATCTGCTTTGATCTGTTGGCGCTAAATACCAAAGAAATACATAAAAAAAAACGACGGATGTGGCCAGACAAGGAACTTTATCCTGTTGTCTTTTGTGTACAAATGTATTTCATTTATAAGATATCAAATTAAATTTTAATAAAAAAAATATAAAATTATAATATTTGATGGATAGGAAAAAGTTCTTCGTATGGCCAAATTTTTTTTTAAATTGCTACCTGCCGGGATTGAACCTAGGACTTGTGCGTGTAAGCAGAATTTTTAGACACGAACTATTTAAATTTGGCATAAATTGAAGTTTAAAATATACAGGGTGTTCCATTTAAAGTAAGAAATTTGATTCCATTTCCGGTTAAACCGGAAGTCAAAATATAAAGTGTTTGGTATCGTGTAATAGCTAAAAAATATACAGGGTGTTATTAAAAATTTTAATATTTGTGTAATTTCCGGTTTAACCGGAAACGTTTTGTTAACCGAAAATAAAGTCAAATAATAAGATATTATATAATATTATATATTGATGTATACAGTGTGTCCCCGAATTTTAAGCATATTTTCAATTTTTTAAAATGAAGGCCTTCGTGACAATTGAGAGAAATCTATTTTCTGTTCAGGTAAAGTATCTTTTTTGGCAACAATACAGCAAAATGTTATTAACAAAAGTCGTTCGGCATACGAAATTATGGCTCGATGCAAAATTTCAAAATGATTGGCATACTTCGATTAGCACGTTGTTCCACAGTCAACATTCTTAATTAACAATACTACAGACTAGGAAATAATTTTTGAAACATACAAAAATGCCAAGCACTTACTTATTTCTTATTAATTTCGCTCTTAATATTAATATCGCTCAAAATAATAATAGTAAACCACGCCTGATCTATCAATTCACTAATAATTTTATTTAAACATTTCGAATAAAATTTTATCTCAATTTACAAAGCAATTATGATTTATTTCTTGTTCGGTGACACCCCAATAAAATAATATTACCACTAGTTTTTTGTTATGGGCCTATTCTATACGTACGATACCATTTTTCGTTAATACATACAGCAAAATCTATTTAATCAAAGTGTGCCAAGCATTTTGAAATTTTGTGTAGAGCCATAATTTCATATTCTGAACAACTTTTGTTAATGACATTTTGCTGTATTGTTGACCAAAACGACACTTTACCTGAACAGAAAATAGATTTCTCTTAATTGTCACCAGGGCCTTCATTTTTAAAAACTAAAATTATGCTTAAAATTCATTTCAGACCAAGCAGGGCTGAATTCCAGAACATCAAAATGAAATTCCGGAAATTTTTGTCAATTACACCTATAGTGAACTCAATCCGGGGACACACTGTATAATCCATTATCAAGTTTTGAAATTTTGGCGTTCACAAAATCATTACTCCAAAACGGCTCGAGCGATTTTGATAAAAATTTATATTTCGATAGAGAATTACGTTGTCTGCAACATATCCAAAAAAGAAAAAATAAGGCAGAGGAAATTTTGAGAAAATCCATTTCAAAATTTTGACATACTTTGGCGCCTTAAAGGTAGGCAATTTTAAAACAATTAGCCCTATATTTTGGCTATACAATGCCGTTTTGAATTTTTTATAATAATAATTACTGGCCAACTTATAAAGGAAAAACCATAAAATGGGACAATCGTTCTATTGTCCGCCATAAAATAAAATAAATAAAAAAATTTTGTATTTCTTTTTCCAGTTGGGCCTCACGTGTACTATCTTATAGCCAAGTAGAAATGAATTTGGCCCAAATTTGCAAATATGCGCCCAAAATAACCACCTTATTTTTGGACACCCTGTACATATTTCTTATTAACGCTACTTTTGCCAATAAAATAATTTTAAAGTACACGGTTAAAATCAAATTTCATAAAAATCGGTTCAGTAGTTTTTGCTCTAGAGGGGGGGACATACATACATCGACATTTTTGGTTTAAAAAATGGCAAAATTTTTTTCGCATTTTTGGAATCAGGGAGACTAAAAACGTCGAGAAATGCAAAAAAAAATTTTTATTATTTTTTTTTGTCGATAATAACAACTTTTTGTTGGATTGGAAAACGTTAAAAATGAACTCACCTCAACTGGAGGATATAAATAATTTCCGCTCGGCATTAAAGATGGTCTGGGTTCGAGACACTTCAAATAGTGTTTAAAGGAATCTTTGGACGACCGTACTTGAACACCCACGTTTGTACGATGGGATTTCTTTTGTTTATCATAACCGATTTTAGATAAATCGCACTTTTTATATTGTTCGCCTCTCTTATGTTTATATTTGTCGGAATTTGATTCTTCTTTTTTAACCGAAACGTTACACTCGTTTATAGTTTCAAGTTTATTAGCACTTACAAAAATATTTAAATCTAATTTACGAATTTTATTATTTCTCGACGAAATAATATCGACAGATCTGGGTCTTTTAACACAAATATTTGGATTTTGAGGTCTACACTCTTCGGGTTCGTAAACGGCCGATTCGACAGAACGAGTTCGATGCTTTTTAAATCTTTTTAACTTTTCGGGACTACAATTTGCCGTCGAATCGAAACTAGAAGTCGAACTAAATTTACAATCCATCGTCGCTAATTTAACATTTGTTTGTTCTTCTATAGCAGTTAATAAATCGATCCCTTTTTTACCTTCCAACAACTTATAGTTTAAAGTTTCGACTAAAATTGTAGGAGCACGTTTGTTCGATAGTTTGGTTTCAACGGTACAACTTTTTTTCGGTTCGACGTACTCAACATAATCACCAAAATAAGGTTCTGTTTTAATATCTTCGATAGGTGCGTAACTTTTGTCTTTATTCAATAGCGATTCGTCGCTAACACCGTTGCACTCTTCACTTACATTTTCGGAATTGACGTACTCTCTTCGGAGGTCGTTATAATTCGACTCGACAAACAAAGACTCGTTTACATTTTCAAAGGAGATATCGGTGGTAGTGTCGATGCTTTCGCATGTTTCGTTAGCGCAAGATAAGTTAGTAATTATTTCCGACGAATCACATACACCGTTTAAGTTTACATCGTCACTTATTTGTTTGTCACTTTCACAAAGGTCGGGATACTTTTTATTAACCAACTTTTGTACGTAAGTATTCGAATTGCAACTTTCATTATTTTCGACCAACATGGAATTAGGCGTACGTTCAGATGGTACTTGGATGGAATCGACTAAAAATAAAAGCTCGGTTAAATGGTTTGGTTAAAAGGTTGTGTTTGTGTAATTGTAAGTGTGGAAATTAATGTTTCGAGAGAACTTACCGTCACTTCTGTCACCGTTTGAAATGATTTTACTGCGTATACAAGTGCATACTAAAAGCGACTTTTCACAATCTTCACAGCTGGCATTGATATTAGAGTAATTGTTAGGCGATTTATTTGAAAGCACTTTTTCATCCTCTGGTGCTCCATCCTCACTAGACGCCATAGTATCTAATAACGCAACCGGATGGGGTTACAAGCAAATTCGGACAATAAAACAATCGTACTTACGTTTTTACTATTACATCTAGCTAATTAGTAACTAATATAAGTGTTGTTCAATTTTGTTACTTATTAAAAACACTTTTTGTGCCAAAATTGACCAACAACCATAACACAGCAACCACCATTATCATAATATATGGTGCGCGATTTACAATGCAGTGGCGTACGTAAAACACCACAAATGACAATTCGCATTTACGCGCTTTAAAATTATTTTAGTCAAACCGATGGAACAAATTCACAATTAATTGCAAAAAAACGTAATTAGTGCGTCTTAAAAAAATCACAAGTCAACGTAAATTTTAATTAGCAAATTTGTCGTAACGACACTGACAGTAGTTGTTACGAAGGAACCATTATTACCAACTTAACATTAGTCACGTACACCTTAAAATTAAATAAAATGCGATATAAATTTATTTAAGCAAAATAAAAGTAATTTAATGTTTTTAATTTCCTTTATTTAAATAACTTATAATTAAAATCAAAATTTTTATACAAAATATAAATAAGTTGACATAAAGTAGGGTTAGCGTATGTCGAAACTTGGTCGATTATTATAACCAAACTTTTAAAATTATAATTTTTAAAAACATTATTTATTGCTAAAAGTTGTCGTAAACAACGTTAAGGTAATGATAAAATTAAATAATATACGATTAATTACTTTCAAAAGCCGTAAAAGGTATGTGGAGTTATTAAAGTTGTGGCGCTAAATTTAATTTTTTCAAATCGTTTAAAATTTATTTAAGTAAAATAAAAATAAATTAATGTTTTTAATTCAGTTTATTTAAATGACTAATAATTAAAATCATAATTTTTATACAAATTATAAATAAGTTGACATAAAGTAGGGTTAGCGTATGTCGGAACTTGGTCGAATATCATAACCAAACTTTCAAAAGTATAATTCTTAAAAATAATTATTTATTGCTAAAAGTTGTTGTAAACAAAGTCAAGTTAAAGATAAAATTAAATGATATACGATTAATTACTTTTCAACGTCATATAAGGCATGCGAAGGTATTAAAGTTGCGGCGCTAAATTTGAATTTTTTAAATCGTTTAAAAAATGCAAATTATGTAAAAGCAGTAATACAAAACTCACGTTTGTTTGTTAAGACTCTTTTAGGAAGTCGCATTTTCAAGTGGAAGCCTTGGTAAATATTTTTTGGATTTTTGAGGGTTAAAAAATACAATTTCATTAGCACTTGTTTATATAAATTCAGATGCATAACATTTCTGTTTCGCACAATTCATCAAGTATGGCAATACAGGTATAATACGTCAAAAACGTGACAAAAATCAAGTTAGAAAATGTCAATTTTAAAGATAGCGAGTGATGAATAAAAACACAAGAATAGTGAGCATCGGATAAGAAAAAAAAATTGAAAATAAATATAAATTACGAGTTTTTGTGCTAACCACAATTTCTAAAAAGTATACAATTGCCAAACAAAAATGTCCTTGCCACTTCATAAAATTGTGTCTTAAAATCAAATCACAATTATACATTCTGAAAAATATCGTTTTAAAATTTCTCTTTATTTAAACTAGCGTTAAGAGCCAAATTTTCATATTTTGCGTGAGCAAATGTTTCTAAACAATCTCAAATTTGTATCGTCCTTTAAATTTTCATTTCAAGCACTGACAGGTTACTGAATTTTACAAAAAAAACTTAAACCTACACTAAATTAACGAAAGTAAGCACTCCAACCAAAAATCAAAAAACAATTATGTAGTTAGTGCCATAGCACACGCTTATGAACAATTAAAAAAATGTTATACAGGGTGTCAAACAGAATACGACAGCCTCTAAAAAGGATCATTACGAGATCCAAACTTTATTTAAAAATTCATCGATGGAATAAGATTCCGCTCTTATTACACACCCTAAATAACAAACAATTACGTGTGTTAAACTTAAGCTACAATTGAAAATTAACCTACAGGGTGACGGTTACAAAATGTTGGATTATCAAATAAGGATTTTGAAGGGGTAAAATTAACTGCTCGAGTAATGATTAATAAATAACAAAACAAAGGGGTAAATGGTAACTTTTTTGATAGTCAAACTCTTTGCGTTCGAAATCACCCCGCACAAGAGAATCTTTAAAAAGCGTCAAAATTTACAAATTGCCTCTATAATACAAAATTTAATTGAAACAGCAAAGAAATTTATATACAATTTAACTAAAAAATAAGGGTTTTTCGTTGACAATTAAATTCTAAAAAATTAAGCAAAATTTTACAAATCAAAATAACAAATAACAATTATTACATTATTTTTAATCTAAATTCTACACCTTTTTAAAACAAACTTTTATTTTGATATCGAACTCAAAAACAGTGCAAAAATTATTGAACGCGTATTACATCAATCTTGTTCCAAACGTTTACACCACCAAAAAGGTAAACAACACTAAAATTAGTTTTTAAGTGTCTTTTGTATTAGTGCTTTTTATTTTTCATAAAAAAAATGATTAAAATTATAAATTATTTCAAGTTCCTCACGATTAATTTAATTTAGCAATTACGATTAAAAAAAAAACTAAGTGATGTCTAAAAAACGGCACCACACATAATTAAATGACAGGAACAAGAGTAACAATGCAGTTTTTAACACTGACTAGTAACCTTTAAATCCGTGACAGTCTCTAAAATTAAACAATTAATTTTGCTATCAATTACTAGTAACAAATTTCTTTTTTAGGCTATTTAAAGAACTTTGTACCAATTAACAAATTTCAAAGATTACTTTTATATTTTTGCAATATATAATTTTAAGAATGCCAAAATAGCGATTAACCGAGGAATGGAAAATCGCGTTCGTCATCCACCTTTGGAGCCTTCTCGTTACGCTGCAAACCCTCTTCTTGCGGAACAACCACTCCTCCTGCCTATTTCCAACATCAAATAAATATCAATTCGCCTTACTCGCTTTAACCGTTACTTAAAAAAACTTCCACAAGCACGAAATTCACCAAAAAAAGACAAAAACAAATAAACAATCCCTTTATTTATCTCTACTGTATTGGATAATAATTTGGTCACTCCATTAACACGCCAAAAGTCCCCAAAACATTAGGCTAACGCAACGTGCGTCATCTTCAAAAATGGCGGCTAAAGTACCATTTGATCGCACTTAAATGCTTCTTCCCACTAAACCAAAAGTCCAAAGTAACAAGAGTTTGGTATCATCACACAGCTAATTTCCTAAGCGTTTAAATACTCAAAAATAAACAGGGTGTTCCATTTAAATTAAGGAAGTTGCTACAATTTCCCTCTAAGTAGAGCGTCAAAATTTCAAGTGTTTGCTATCATCAGACAACTAAATTTGCGAGCTCTCAAAATACCAAAAAATATACAGGGTGTCTTTAAAAATAATTGACATTTCTTTAACTTCCGGTTTAACCGGAAGCGTTTTTTAACCGAAATACAATCAAATAATAGGTATCCGTAAAAGTAAAATATTTGCAAACTTTGAAATTTTTATTTCAACAACGAAAGAGTTTGTCGACTTTTGAAATTTTCAACTTGAAAAAATCATAACTTCTGTCCAGGAAAAAATTAATAAACGAAACAAACGTCATTCAATTAGTAACTACAATGGCTACAACATATCCAAAAAAAATTCAAATCGCCGCAGCCGTTTTTGAGATATGTCATTTCAAAATTTTAATCAACGTTGGCCCCTTAAAGGTAGTCAATTTTTAAACAAAATCAAAAAACAAACGAATGTGGCCATACGAGGAACCCCAGTCAAATCTTAAAATTTTTATTAATAAAAATTAAATTTGATATCTTCAGAAACGTAATTTTACGACTTTTTAAAATATTGAAAAATATAAAGCGTGTTCCTAAAAATTTTGATATTTTTGTAATTTCCGGTTTAACCGGAAGTGTTTTGTTTACCGAAAAGAGTGTGAAATAATAGATATTTATGAAATTGATACATCCATTTTCAAGTTTTCATTTTTATTACAAAAGAAATTAGAGATTTTTCAAGTTTTGACATTCAAAAAATCATAACTTGGGATCCGCTCGGGTGATTTTAATGAAAATTTATACTTGGATAGCGAATGACGTTGTCTGTAACATATCCAAAAAAGACAAAATATGGCGGAGGAAATTTTGAGAAAATCCATTTTAAAATCTTGACCTATTTTAGCCCCTTAAGGTAGTTTTAAAACAATTTTAAAAAAATCGTTGGAGGAGGTGGACATACATCCATACAGACATTTGGTTAAAAAAATCCAACATTTTGTTTGCATTTTTGGAATCGGGGGACTCGAAACGTGGAGAAATGCAAAATTTTTTTATTCTTTCTTTAAAAGTTAAAATCAACAAATGGTCGCCATTTTGAACTTAAACAGTTGAAAAATTACAACTAAGATGCACTTTTTTGACTACAAGGGTGAGAAATAAGAACGAAAAATGGTGTTTTAGTGGCCATTGGGAAAGGGGTCGTTTCATTTGTTGGGGACTTTTAGTACGAGTAACCAATTAGCCAATCCCTTGCTTGTAAATAATTTTTTAACTAATGAGAAAATTTTGAGCTGCACCATTCAACTTACTTGTTCCTCGTTTGGACGAAAACGTTGCTTCTCACGATTTGGTCGAGGTCCTCTATTAGCTCTTGGCCCTCGTCCGCGTCCACCCGCACCTGCACGTCGAGCGTCATTAAAATGTATATCGATTTCTAAAACATGCTTTTGTCGTCCAACACGTTGTGGATATTCCGAGGCGTCAAATTCTTCTTCTTCAGATTCCTATAAAATATTTTTTATTCGGAATTAAAATTAGACAAAATATGCGAAAACAATTACTTTGGAACCTACGTCTTCGGTATTTTCCTTCTTTTTTAATTCGTACATCTTTTTCCATTGAGTTTGATCTTCACCTTCGCCGGCTTTACGAATATTATATTGAGGCTTCATGCGACCGGCACGTTGAGCTTTCCATTCGTCTAATGTCAATTCTTTAGGTTCTTCAACTTCGGGAGTAATTTCGGGTTCGGGTTCGCCAGCTGTATCCCTGTAACAAATAAAATTAAAACCATCTAAACAAAATCGCAAACATTTCTTACTTTGTTTCCGTTGTCGATATGCCAGAATCGTTTTTTTCAGGTTCGCCCCAACTCGGATCAATTTCGGTAGTCGTTTTATCCGCTTCTCTGTAAATAAAAGAAAAATTTGTTACACACCAATCGATGAGTGGAATGAGAGAAAACAAAACATAAGACTTAGCAATGTGGTGCAAACAAGCAATTAATGTGCGCATTCAAATAATAAATCAAGCCAAAATAAAAATTAAGCTTCGTCTTACAAATAAGTTACTACGCCCTAATGACTTATTTTTTTACACCATAATGCATTTCCAGTCTATGTTAAAAACTTAAAAAAAAAGAAACTAAAAACCTACTCGATAACGTCCTTATGAGAACCCCAATTATGAGCACCACCGCCATCACGTTTTTCCACAGGTTTCACTCCACTGTAATAAAACATTTCTGCTATTACTTTAAAAAGCAAAAAATTATAGTAATCCCAAACACAAAAACTTATTAACATTCAATCGTTTCAACAAACATGCACATTTTATCTCAATTCCTTCTCTTTCTCATACCGTTCCCAAACAATTCTTTTGCGTACCGGTGGCCCGACAGTGCACCAACTGCTCTTTTATAAGGACAACACAATAAAACTCCAATGTGGCCATAAAAGGACTTTTTTTCAAATGCTTTCAAACTATTTAAAAATTTACAGGGCATCTCTAATTAAGCCGGAAGCATTTTGTAACCAAACCTACTGTTAAGTTATAGGTATTAATTGGTTTACTATGTGTACCAACTTTCAAGTTTGCACTTTAATTACAGAGGAAATGACCCATTTTTGAAATTGCGACTTTAAAAAAATCTCAACTTGGGTCCTGCTCCATACAAGTTAATTAAATTACGGCGTTTGATAGAAAACTACAATGCCTATAAGATACCCAAAAATGAAAGAGACTGCCAAAGCCGATTTGGAGATATTCCATTTCAAAATTTTAAGCAACTTTGGCCTCTTAAAGACGATTTCAAAAAGTACTAAAAATATGTAAGAAATAAGGACTAAGGGTCTTTATCTTGGCTATACAATACGGCTTTTAAATTTTTATAATAATAATTAACAGCTAAGGTACAAGGGAAAAACTACAAAATGGGACAATCGTTATACTGGCCGCCATTTTGAATTTAAAAATTTGGAAAAAGATTCTCTAAATTGAGGCTCACGTATAACAGAGTTTAAATGACTAAATTACCAAACGTGGGCTAAAAATAACTCACTTATTTTGGAACACCCTGTATAGATTCCATTCATTAGCTTATTTTGCCCATAAAATATTGTTCAAGTGGCTCAATTTTATCAAAATTCATAGAGGCCACAAATTATACAAATCGCTGCAAATGTAGTCGTGTAAATGGGACCTTAATGTCGTTTATTTGGAAAAATTATTTGAAATATTGCTATTAACCCCCTCCCCTCTTGTCAATTTGGTTTTAGCTACGAGCATATTTCAAACACTACCATGGACTGTCCCATTCCTCGCTGAACACACTGTATGAAAAAATTACTGCATTTAGGACACCCTGTATATACAGGGTGTTTAACTGGAACGACCGTCTTCAATAGATCCCTAGCCTTTTAAAATAGGACATACATTTAAATACAAAAGTTATTCAACACATTGAGGAACATGACCTAAAATTATTTACATCACTACAGGGTGTTGTATTACTGGTGGGCGACAATATTTTTATTTTTTTTAATGGAACACCCTGTATATTTTTCTATATAGACTCGGAATTAAAGTCGCCTACATGACCATGATCATTTTTTTTTAATTTCTCGGCGGTGTTGCCAAGTTATTCATTTTTTCTCTAAAAAAATACCCGCAACACGCGTTGTTTTACAAAATGGTACTAAAGCAGTTGTTGAAGGAATAATAATGAATTTTTTTTCCTAGGTAGTTATGACTATCCTCTTTGCTACAAAATTTAAAAAGTTGGATTAAATTGTATAGGGTGTTCATTAAAGCGACCCCGAGTTACTCATTTTCAAATGACCACAACTCGTTATTTTCAAATTGAACACCCCGTATACTTTTACATATTTGAATTGCTGGTAAAATTTAGATACTGAATTTGTAAAATTATACCGAGTATTCTATCTTAAAAATGATAAAAAACCACGTCAGAAGACCGTATTACAAATGGCTAGCAAATGGGAGCTATCGCAGACGGTCGTTTCAATCAATTACCCTGTATACTCGCTTATATTTAGTCACAAAGTGTCGAAAATGAACTAAACACACAAGTAACAGTTGGGGAAGTTGTAATTTTTTTTTAAAAGTGTAAGCGATGGATATAAAAACGAGCTGCACGGCTCTCAAATGAGTAATTGTAAAAATTTAAAGATAACCAAATGTTGGTACACATCAAACCTTTGAAATGCACCGATTGTTTATAAACAATTGAAATCTTTACTAAACAAGATGAATAAACTAGCGGTAAACAAAAAAATGTAAACGAGCTTGCCAAGTAGAAATTAAAAAGCTTTTAGAGAAAGTTGTGGTTTACTTACGTCTTATCGGATCCACTTTGTCTATCGAATTCCCTTTTTCCTCGCCGGTTATCAAAGTTGCGTCCTTTCGAAGCGCCTCGTTGTCCGCCACCTTCTTTATTTCCTGTATTACGTCCACCTCGATTACGATTTTCAAAATTATCTCCTACATTCTCTCTTCTTACCCTATCCTCACGATCACTAATTAATTAATAAAATGTAAAATAAATAATTCTTTAAAAAATGAATTCTTAACAAAAAAAAATTATAAATCAATAAATTACAAATCGTAAACTTCATATACAAACAAATGAGTGCAGTTTACCTGTGTAAATTGACTTTTTCCTTAACTTGCAATTATAGCGAGTATATGAAGTTGCGGATTATTAAAAAAATAAAACTCACCGATTGCCTTCAGATGGTCCGTTAAATTGTCTGTCGGGTCTGTCCTCTCGATTTCGTCGGTTATTCCTTTCCTCGCGATTTTCTTGATTAAATTTAGTAAAATTCCTCTCGGGTTTGCCATCGACATTGCTCCTTTGATTTACGGGTTTTGGATCTGAATTAAAAAGTTGCAAGAATAATACAAATAAGTACGAGTAAGTAAAAAGTTTTTATAAATACGCAAATCACGTGTGCAACAAGCCGCTTATTAGTTATGGCGGCATAAAAAAAATCAACTGCACTTACCTTCACGTTTTATATCTTGTCCTTTATGAACGGGCGCTTCTTTAATAATCTTTTTCTGTCCGCTAAGGTTTTTCCCCTTAGCGGGCGCTTCCACTTTATTACTCTTATTTTCCTTTTCGGCTACTTTCGTCTTCTTTTTATTTTCCTTCTCCAACTCTTTTTCTTTTAATAAATCCAGCGGATCGGATTCATCATCTAAAAACAGAGCGTATCTATTGCATACGCCTATACCGTAGGAATTTTCCATGGTGGTAAAATTATTTGTTGATCTTCTCAACTAAGCGATGTTGGAAGATTATTTATATGGGCTAAAAGATAGCCGAAGTTTTCATGCACTCATTCGATACAAATGTCTACACAATATGGCTGTTTTCACGGATTGGTATTGCTAAACCGTACTGCGCACGAGCACTAAATAAAAACAACCATTACCAACTTCAATTTAAACATAAACAATTTCAATTTTCACCCTAAATTTTTTAAATAAATATTTTCAAACGCCTTATTTCAAAAATAAAACTCATAATCAAATTGTTTATCTCGGTGTTAAAAAAATTGTTTTAGAAATAATCCATCGCGTGACGTCACATCTACAATTTGATACATGATCCGATTGGCTCCTGGTTACCGCGACGGTTTAAATTCAAATTTCAAACGAAAAAAAATTTAATTCCGAGAGTTATAAATGTTATTAAATTAAGTTAAAAATATACGGTACGCCCCTGAAGCATTTCGTAAGTTTTGACTACACTCAAATAAAGAATCCAATCAACAAAATGAAGATAAAATCTTACCAACAAAATGGCGCTGCTTATCAATTCAAAATTTTTTAATTCTAAAGGGAGTCATGTTGCATCTCATTTGAAAGGCATTTCAATTCTCACCAAACTCTCCGTCCACGAGTTTCAATTTCTGCCTCACAGTTTTAGTTTTTTTAAGACCATAACAATCATAAGATGACATAACTACCGCTGATCGTTTTAAGCGTCTTTAATCCCTAGGCGAACGATAATTCCAGTCCGGTTTATAACGTCTTAAACCGGTGAAATTTGGTGAAACGGTCAAATTTCAGTGAAATTTTGAAATAACAGGTTCCGTCAATGTTTTACTCTAAGTAAGTTGAAAAAAAAATGAACTTGTATGGCAAAAGCAGGTACTATATAAACCGAGAAACCCTCTTAGTGGTTCCTGTAAAAGAAATTTAAAAAGATAAGAAAAGGGTTTATACCTGCAACTACCATACAAAGTTCATTTTTACCTTTCTCTGGAAGCTTTTACTCATTTTTTATTGCTACCCAGCACAGTGGGGTACTAATATAAGGATCAAGAAGGCAACTTCACGTTAAAAAATCGGACAAAGTATAATAATTTACGTACAGGGTGATTCATTGCAACGACCGTCTTCGATAGCTCCCTAGCCTTTTAAAATTGGGCATACATTTAAATACAAAAGTTATTCAACACCTTAAGGAGCATAACCTAAACTTGTTTTCACCTCTACAGGGTGTTGTATTACCACTCGGAGAGAATATTTTTATTTTTTTTAAATGAAACATCCTGTATATTTTTCTATATTTAGACTTGGAATTAAGTCGCCATAAGTACAGTCTCGTTCATAGCTTTTGGCCACCCCGGCAATACGTTTGCACGATTTGTGGGTACAAGCATCATAATACCAACACAGTTTGTTGATTAAATACTTGTTGGCAAAATAAAGTTACCCCTCAGTTTAAGTAGGGGGGGGGGGGTGTTATTGATGGTTGAACCGACAAATTGTTATAACGTATTGCCGTTATAACAATTTAACAACTCCTGCGTATGCACGAGACTGTACATGGCCATATTAATTTTTTTTAATTTCTCTGCGGTGTTGCCAGGTTATTCATTTTGTTCTCTAAAAAATACCCGCAACACGTATTGCTTTATAAAATCGTACTAAAGCCCTTGTTCAAGGAATAATAACGAAATTTTTTTTCTAGATAGTTACGACTATCCTCTATGCTATGAAATTAAAAAAGTTGGATTAAATTGTACAGAGTGTTCATTAAAGCGACCCAAAGGTACTCATTTTCAAATGACTATCAGTTGTTATTTTTAAATGGAACACCCTGTATATTTTTACATATTTAGTATCTAAATTTTAGCAGGAATTGGCAATTGAACAATTTGTTTAGAGTGAATTATATTTGACAAGGGATAAATTTATAAATGGACTAATAAATGCAATAATTAGAACAGTGGCGTTACATTTTTATTAACCACGTTATAAATACAAAATTATTAAATAATTAAAATAACATTTGATTAAATATTTTAGAACAAGCGCAGTAATCTTCTTAATTGTAGTTTGCAAACCCAACATGAACGCTAAATGATGAGAAATAAAAAAATAAAAATTAGGTAAACAACAAACAAATAAAGCTTAACATGCTTTCTTCCGATTTTGACAAAAAATAAAATAATTACATATTGACTTAACGTACAAATAAATTCTACATAAAAAAGAGTATAAAATAAATAGGTGCTCACTTTGGTGATGATATTAAAGAGCTAAACGTTAACAAAAAATGCAGTCATTTTGTGAAAATTACTCTTACAAGCATAAGATTTGGTGTTTAAATAGTATTTAATCGCCAGATTAACCTAAAAATTATGCTTTGACGGCCATCTTAAAAAATGGCAGCTAAAAATCAAATTTCTAAATTTTCAAGATGGCTGCCGTAGCCATAGTCGGGTAACCTAATACTCTGAGTTTCTGTAACTAAATAATTAAATTTTGAGCCAAAATGACTACGCCGAGTGTTGTAGAGGTTGTTTTCTGTTTATACACCTTGTTTTAAAATTTACCAAAAGACGATAACATGCTAGGATTACAATTTTAGAATAAAAAAACTAAATTTATTTTGAAATACTGAGGTACGATACGTTTTTACAATAGTTTGAACTATACAAAACATCAACCAAGCAAATTAGACCCATTTTTATAAATATTAACATTAATAGTTGTACACGAATTAAATTTTTGGTAAAATAAGTGGATAGATAAAGCACCCCCAATTCATTTGTACTTATAAAAAATTGTTTTGAAAAAAAAAAAAAAATCTAATTTGTTTGATTTTTTGTATTAAATAGCTACATAGCTTGCCTCAAATGATCTGGTGCATGATAATGTTGTTGAGGTGTAAGCGATGGGTGTAAAGGTGGAGGAAAACACCTAACGTGTTCAACTGACATTTCATCGTTTTCACCAGACTTTAAAAATTTATTTAAAATTGCAAAAATTTGCGAATTTAATACTTGAAATCTTCTAATCCTATCAACCATCCTTTTCAAACTCTGAAATTTAAAAAAATTACGACAATCCATAATAATTCAGTCAAGTAAGATCAAATAAAGGGCTAACCTAGAAATGAAAGTCAGAAAGCTAAATATTTGCATTAACTTATATTTTTACGTTCTAAAGACTTGCTCAAATGTCTCATACAATCTCGTGTCCGCGTGTCAAGATATTCAAAGTTAAAGGTCACAAAAATCATTTTTTGCCAATATCTCGTTTCCTATGCATCCTACTTCATTAGAGGTTATTATAAAACTTGTAGATCATAAAATTCTCTACAAATTTGATCGGATTCATTTTTTTGTGCGATCAACCGTTGTCTAAATATTGCGTGGAGAGTAGGAGGGAGGCGTGCAAACTTATATAAGATATAGAATAATGTTAAAAGCATCAACGATAGATATAGGGAATGGTAATGCAAAACGATAGTAAGTTTAATTACGCATCCAAAACTGTCAAAAAATACAGGGTGTTCCATTTAAAATTAAGAAGTTTTTAGGTTTGAAATTTCCTCTAAAAGTCGACACTTTTTGAACACCCTGTAAATTATTAGAGAGAAATTGTAACATCAGGGCTTAGTCTAAGGTTCTTAGAAAAATACGAAGCTCCTGTTATTATCATAACGTCAGTATGAAATTTTTAAGAAAGGCGCGCAAACGTCACTTTTTTTAGAAGAGTTAATTTTTCTAAAAAAAACAGTTGAAAATGTATAGCTATATGAACATGTTATAAAGTTGGATTTAGAAATTTTCCTACAATCCACGAATATAAGACAAATATTTAAAATAAAAAAAGTTAATGTTAGCGCACCTCCCACTCTCCGCGCAATATTTCGATAACGGCTAATCGCACAAAAAAATGAATCAGATCAAATTTGTAGAGAATTTTATGATCTACAAGTTTTATAATAACCTCTAATGACGTACGACGCATAATAAACGAGATATTTGCAAAAAAAACATTTTTGTGAACTTTGATCTTGAATACTTTGACACGCGGACACGGGATTGCATGAGACTTTTGTGCATGTCTTTAGAACGTCAAAACATAGGTTTGTGCAAATATTTAGCTTCTGATTTTCATTGTGAGGTTAAACCCTTATTTGACTGGATTATAAGAATAAAGTTCAACTTACGATTCCTTTAACAACTTCATCTTTCATATCGACTCGTTGCACACGTAAAATGTGATAACAAAAATCTAGTGCTTCAAATCGTCTTTGTTGACCTAATAAGACAATCATTGTACAACCGGCCCAATGCAGACCTTCTCCAAATAGCTCCCTTTAAAAGAATTAAAATTAACATTCTTACTCTAACCACTTCCCTGCATACCAAAGCAATTGGGAAGTTTTGCAATGGTTTGCCTTCCGAGAGGTAACGCACCTTATAAAGAGCGCCCCTAAAAACCATCAACAAACTTGTACAGTTTGGTCAAGTAGGTCAAGTTAATAGTAGAGGGGATACACTCCTACTTCCCCATTTGACCAAACTGTAGTGTATTCCTAAGACTTGAATCAAATATTGTTAAAGTTTGTCAATGACTTGTAGCGACACCCACACATTTTAGGTGAGAAGCTTCAACACCACGACCGCCATTAATTAACACTAAAAAGTTAACTTACTCGACAGTATATTCGGTTTCACCGACAGGAATGCAATACACGAATTGTAAAGCTGACCACAATCTATGAAATTCTGTACATTCGTCAACATTCATAACACCGTTGGCAGGTGGAGGACCGACCCAAACGGGATCATCTAAGAAACTGCGTAAACGATTCAAAACCACCTCAAATATCGAAAGGCCGCAGCAAAGCCTTTCTCTGGTTAACAAGTCGCCTTCCCGAGATATCATCGCTTGCTATAAAAAAATATTAAAGACATGCCCACAATGGAAATTTAAACAAACCTTAGCTGTTCCCAATTTTTCAATATTCGGAACAATTTGTAAAGCGGAATATTTTGATTCTAAACGTTTTTGTTTCGTTTCGGGCTTCTCGCCTTCTACAATTATTTGGAAAGTGTAAAAGAAAAAAAATTGAAAAATGGATAGTTACCTTTACAATATGGTCTGGGTAAAATATTTTGGAAAGGCGCAGCTTGTAATAGATCACACACTTCCTCCTGGGACAGAGCTTGTTCCATTAAAAGGCAAAATAATATAGTGTTGCCGAATTCGCGGAAGTTGTGAAATAATTCGGTCCGTGTATCGGGATATTGGACGATATCATTTAATTGAGCGTGATAATAACTTAAAACGCCCGGAGAACCGTAGTCGTATCGCGGTAGTTTACAAACTTTGGGCATAACTTCCATTAGAGCTTTTGTAAATTGAAGCAAATTGCCCTGAATTAGCGTTTTTACTATTTTTAACAATTCTTCCATCACAACGGCGATTCCTTGGTAGCCTAAAAGTTTGCACATGGCGTGGAAATGATGAGGTCCAACAAATCCCGAATATTGCGCGTATTGCGTCGTATAAGCCATATTTAAGGGCTTTGTACCCCACAAGTAATGGTGAGACATTTGCGATGGTTTATCTCTATGTACCGGTGGTGTGAATGCAATATGACCTTTATATTTGGTAAATCTAAAAAAAATTACCAAGTACTAGTGTTAGTCAATTTTAGCAAGTCCGTTACCTATTAGTGGCAGCATTATAAACGTAGTTGGGCAAAAAATCGTAATTTAACTCCCAAAAGACGTGAAGAGTTATTCGGCCGTACGGCGCCAAAACATTATGATTCGCTTCTCTATACATGGAATCGAAATCGTCCAAAGCCAACCACTTACTTAAGAGTTTATGACACAGCCGATTAACTTCCAACAAGCCTTCCAACTCCATCACGCCGGTAATATCACCGGCTTCGAACTTACTAATCGCCAAATCGAGCGACTTTTGCATATCGGCGTTTATTCTTTGAGTTATCAACTTGTTTAAATCGATAGATCTTCCCAATAACTGAACGTGACGTTGTTTCAACAACGTCTCGTAACGATTAGCTCTTGGATACGGCAATAAATAGGCACCCAAGGCGGCGCACTCGACGCGAAAACGTTTATCCAAAAAAATACTCGCAGCCAACTGTTTGTAATAAGCGAATATTTGTTCGCTCAGTTTATACACAAATTGATCGAAACACAAATTTACTTCAGCTTCTACTTCGTCGTATAAAAATTGTTTACGGAAAATTGTTAAAGCGTATAGAGCACTATCGTTATACAAGTCTAACGGGTATAAAACGTACCTAAAAATATTCAAATTTAGAATCGTCCTTTGTAAAAGTAGAGACGTTTACAAAAACCGATTCAATTCTTAGAAAATATAGTAGAACCCCGTTATAACTCACCATCACGGGCCGTAAAATTTGCTATGTTATAACAGGAGTCCGTAATAAAAACAAAATATTAAAATTTAGTCCGTTATATCCAGAGAAACGTTATAAAGGGGTACTTTATAACGGAGTTCAACTGTATACAGTTTGGCCAAATAACTAATTTATACCAAAGGTTTTATTACTCTTCCCAATGAAGTAAGTGAAGTTATATTTCTTTGAATTGGATAGGCGTTGACACACTCCTACTTCCCCTACTTTCAACTAACGCGCATTAAAGTCGTTTGGCCAAACTGTACTTAAAAAAAGTGTTATTTGGTTTGATTATTCGTTTGTAGACCGTGTACTATTTTAATTACTTACTCCATCATCGACGGTTCTTTAGTTTTTAAAATATGATCAGTTAAAATCCAAGGCATAGACATATCGATAGGAAATTGAATTCGCTTTTCCATTGTCACAAGATCATTACATTCTTCATTATGGTGATGACGAACTGTACATTTCTAAAAGAAAGTGCGCTAAAGAAACGTTTGGGCATTGAGGTAGGCATAGAAACAATTCCTCGTATGGCCACATCCGTTGTTTTTAGTATTAAATTTATTTTTATGTTACTATAAATTACATGTTATTAAAAAAAATATTTAAAAAAATTGCTTCCGTCCGGGATCGAACTTGGGACTTTTGCGTGTAAGCAGAATTTTTAGGTATAAACTGGCTAAAATACTAATTTCATTTTTTTTTATTTGGCATAAGTTGAAGTTCAAAATATATATCATTTTATATCTTCAGAAAGCTAATTTTACGAGCTTTCAAAATATTGTAAAATATACAGGAGTTGCATTTAAATTAAGACATTTTATCTCATTTCCGGTTAAACCTGAAGTCAAAATATTTAGTGTTTGGTGTCGTTTTAGCTAATTTTACCGAGCTTTTAAAATATTTAAAAATATAAAAATGTTGAAATTTTTGTAATTTCCGGTTTAACCGGAAGCGTTTGGTTACTCGAAAATAGTGTCAATTAATAGATATTCATGAGATTAATACATTGATCCATTTTTAAGTTTTAATTTTTATTACAAAAACAATTAGAGAATTTTGAAGTTTTGACATTCAAAAAATCATAACTCTGAATCCGCATAATACAAAGCTTTAAAAATTTAGAGCTAGATACATAATTACGTTGTCTATAATATATTCAAAATTTTAAAAAACGCTCTGGCCAGTTTTTGAGAAAATCGATATCAAAATTTTAATCTACTTTGGCTTCTTAAAGGTAGTCAATTTTGAAACAATTTTAAAAATCGACTTGGTTAGGACGAAAGCCCTATATTTTGGCTGTACAATGCCGTTTTGGAATTTTTATAATAATAATTACCGGTCAAGTTATAAGGGAAAAAGCAGAAAATGGAACAATCGTTCTATTGACCGCCAATTTGAATTAAAAAATTTAAAATTTAATTTTTCAATTGGAGCTCAGATTAACTATCTTATAGCCAAGCAAAATTGAATTTGGTCCAAATTTGCAAATATGCGCCCAAAAGAACCACCTTATGTTTGGACACCCTGTATAGATTTCTTATAAAAGCTTAGTTTGGCCTTGAAATAATTTTAAAGTGGCTAAAATCAAATTTCATTAAAATCGCTTCAGTAGCTTTTCTCCAGGGGAGGGAGGCATACACACATACAGCATCAGGTCTTACGTTATAAGAAAATAATGCGCACTTGTTCAGAATTGTAGAGAGGCACATGAACATTGCGCGACACCTCATCAGTAGCGCATTATTATAAGGTCGCGAATAAAATAATATTTAGGTACAACAGATAATAAAGTATAAAGTACACGCCACTGATAATGATTATACGATCGACTTGCGCCGGAATTATTTTCTTATAACGTGAGACCCTTACATACAGACATTTTAGTTGAAAAAAAATAAAAAAATATTTTTTACATATCTGGAGTCGACTCAAAACGTCGAGAAATGCAATATATGTTTAATTTTTGATTTTTTCTCAATTTTAATAAAAGTTAAGACTTACATTAATTCGTCTTCCCATTGTCATCTCCAAATAAAATTCTCTGTACCAAAGTTGTGACAAATCGCAGCAACTTTGCAAAGATTCTAAAAGGCAAAACATTAAATTCAAACAAAATTCGACTCGAAATTAAATTACCGCTAAAATTAAGAAGATAACTCCAGTAGAATGAGGTTTTGTGAAACTGGTCAATTTGCATTAAATATTGCCCATCTATGTCCTTACGTAGAGTTCTTTTACCACCAGATTTATCGGCTATTAACGACTCTAACATTGTACGAACCATATACAATTGAGTAGAAGAAGGCCCTAGAACACAAATTATAAGCATAACCTCCCTCTACGTGTGGTCTTAATAAGTTTCCTTACCGACATTTCTACGAGGTACTTTAATTCCAAAACCATTATCTGGATCTTTTTTGCCCTTGAGCGCTGGATCTTGTAAAGGTTCGACTCCTTTTTGCCAATCGGCGCAAGTTTCCCTAACCGACATAATAATACTTCGAATCAAATCCTTTTTATTTTTGATAGCCTTTCTCATAGGCTCCCTTAAAATTAACTGTACAAAATCTTGAAGCTCGGCGAATATATTTCTTCTAATGGCGTCGGTAAAAACAGTTTCCATACGAGCCATTAGAACTTGTAGACCTTTAATCATGGCTATTACTTCGATAAGAGCGAATTTCTCTTCATCCGTGTAATTGTATCTAGTAGCTCTTTCGTATTCTTCAGCTTCGGGCGGACACTCTTTATTTTGATGATGGTCCGTCGGGTGTAGTAGTTTCCACGAGTACAACTCGGTTACGACGCTAGTCCACTCAGACAACAACTGAAGTCCTCGTAACGCTAAATCGGCTGTTTCGCGATTTTCAACATCGCTTCCACTCTCTTTGTAAGTGGTGGTGACCTAAATGAAAAATAAAGTATTAGGTATCGTGTAATAGCTAATTTAAAGAGCTTTCAAAATTATAAAAAAATATACAGGGTGTTTTCATTTTTATTACAAAAAAAATTTGAGATTTTTCAAGTTTTGACATTCAAAAAAACATCACTCCAAAACGGCTCGAGCGATTTTGATAAAAATTTATATTTCGATAGAGAATTACGTTGCCTGTAACATATCTAAAAAAGAAAAAATATGGCAGAGGAAATTTCGAGAAAATTCATTTCAAAATTTTGAAAATCGATTTTGATTCCATTTTTAGTCGATTTAGAAAATCGACTAGGTTAGGACAAAAGCCCTATATTTTGGCTGTACAATGCCGTTTTGGAATTTTTATAATAATAATTACCGGCCAAGTTATAAGGGAAAAACCACAAATTGGGATAATTGTTCTATTGGCCGCCATTTTGAATTAAAAAATTTGAAATTTTATTTTTTAATTGGGGCTCAGATGTACTATCTTATAGCCAAGTAAAATTGAATTTGGCCCACATTTGCAAATATGCGCCCAAAATAAACCTTATTTTTGGACACCCTATACATATATATTTCTTATTAATGCTATTTTTGCCGATAAAATAATTTTAATGTGGTTAAAATCAAATTTCATCAAAATCGCTTAAGCAGTTTTAGCTCTGGGGGGGGGGACATACATCCTAACATTTTGGTTAAAAAAATCGAAAATTTTTTTTTGCTTTTTTGGAATCAAGGGGACTCGAAACGTCAATAAATGCAAAAAAAAAATTTTATTATTTTTTTTTCCCGATTATAGAAACTTTCTCTTGGATTGGAAAAAGTTCTTTTTGAAAAAGGTGAAACTTACTTCATTGCTATAACGAGCAAGCTCGCTAATGTATTTAACGTGATCTTCTCGAATTTGTGGTAAATGGACCATTAAGTCGGCTTGGGGAGAAGGTGCTGTCGAATTTGATAACGGCCATTTGCTAGGGTCAAAATGTTTACTGCGTTTTATGTAATTAAACGGAGCTATTTGCATGTCTCCGAACAAAGGTACAACTTCTAAATTCTAAAACGTTAAGTGTAAGTGGTAATTATCCTAATTTAAATTGTCCAACAACCTTAAAAATTCTATCAATTCGATCTAATCGTAGCTTCTTTTTTTGATCCAATTTGTTGATGTTGCAAAGTTCGCTATCCATTAAAAACAAACCGAAACCCATAACTTTGACCAGCATGTGTTTTTCACTAGGTGTAAGGTACATTTTTGTTTCGAACATATGAACACAAATATTAACGACGTCGGCTAATAAATCTTCGTAACCGTTGATTTTTTCTAAATTTTCTTTAACCGTATCTCGAATTTTATTTTGAGTGGCAAGAAACATGGATAAATTTTGGGATTCTTGCAATGTTTGAGAGTCGGACATTACTTTTAAAAATTGAGCAGCCCTAAAATATTTTTTAAATCAAAATTAAATATACAAAGTGTCCCAAAAAAAATATCACCTGCGATAAGTCGAATAATCATTTTTAACGCTCGATTTCATGTTTTTTAATTCGTCGAGAACAGCAAACATATTAATGAATTTTCCTAAAGTTAATAAATAAGCTTCAGACACAAAGTCCTTTCGTTTTTCGGCGTGACACAAACGTTTAACTTCCTGAGAAAACCGCTCTATGGCTTTTCTCTACAAAAATGTTGTTTAGGTTATGTTTTTAGTTATTATTACGTACTCACTTGAAAATACATAAAATTTAAAAGTTTATTAACTTCCGGAACCAAAACTTCCACCGTTTTATCATAAATTTCAACACGATTTGGTTGTTCGTTTGATTTAGGTTGCGGTATGGCCCTCGAGCAACAACGCCAAGTATATAACATAACTGCATGTTCCTGACCTTCGTCTAACAATTCGTTCTAAAAATAGAAACTTAAAATCTTGTTTAAAAAAGCTTAAGTTAACTTACTAAGCTCGCATGCACTGTAGCTTCTTCTATGTATTTTGCGATGCCCGTAACAAACCCATTACGGTCTTCAAAGTTTGTATCGAAATTTGCTTGGTAAACGACCGAACAGGGTTGTGCTTCGATGCACGGTTGTTCGTCCGGCAATGGTAATTCGTCTAAAACGTCGACGTTTGATAATGCATCCGTTAAAGAAACTCTATCGGTAGTTGACATTTTTGAACAGATAATCTAAATTTGTTAATTATTAGTATTTTGATTTTATTAAATTGTTCTTACTTGCTTTTATACACAAAAATTAATTTTTAATTAAACATTATTAAATTATGAATAATAAAAGTTAAAAGGAAGTAGGTGCGGTATACAACTGTCAATACAAACTGTCAATTTTTAATTTGAAATTTGACAGTTGACACACGCAAAAAAAATTTGTATTTGTTATATTTGTAATTTGTAAACATTGCATCCAAAAAGTATATACACATAATTTAATTTTCAAAAACGTGTCCAAAATATTAAAGATTTTCATTAACGTCACTTTTTGATGTAATAAAATAAAATTTTGGCGCCATTTTAAAAAATGTTTTTATAATTTAATTCAATTTTGTAGGTAAAATTGTGTGTATTTATTTGACATATTTTGCTTAGAGCAAGATAAAATTCATTCTAATTATCTTATCAGTTATGAGGTTAATAAAATCAAAATACGGAACAGTAAATCCTAGTAGATCTAATGGAGGTCTCTTTTTCTTGACCAAGAGTCACGCTAGTGATGTTTGTGTCAAAGCTTCCAAGTAATGGTTAGTTTAGAACGAACGGGACCTAGAGGTTTAAGGAAGGCCTTGCATTGTAAGGGGACCTAAGTCTAAGAGACCAAGTTCCTGAGTATCTATGAGCTTAGAACAAGAAAAGCTCCAGGTTCTCTAAGAGAGAAATCTTGTACTCTTGAGCAAGAGTCAGAGTCACGAAAGTGATTTTTGTGTCCAAGCTTCCAAGTAATCGTTGGTTTGGAATGAACGGGACCTAGAGGTTTAAGGAAGGCCCTGCATTTTTAACCAACCACTAGAATTTTAAGTTCAAAATGGCTACAAAATCATTCCCAATTTAAAATAAAAAAAAAGTCTTTGGTTGTTAAAAGTTTGTTTTTTGCATATTTGCGAAGTGGATTTATAATTTTAGATTTTTATTCAAAATAGGCAACACATCGTACACCAAAATTTGGTTGGGTGCATTAATTTTTTTTGAAAATTAGTTTTCTAAGCAAATTTGGATCGCGAGGTATTAAAAATAATATTTTTGATTAACGAAAGGAAAATTAAAAAATACGAAACAGTTAGTTAGGGTTATGAGGTTTTATTATTGATGTGTGGTGATTTTAAAACGAGGACTAGCTCTTGCGCGTAGCAACCTGCTAAAATGTGACTCATGGACGTGCATTCCTCAGCAAAGCAAGGAGCTCGGTATTCGTCGAGCGTAAGCTCATCGGCAACAAAACGAGCTCTCTGTTAGTCTGTTGTTTCGTAGTTGACCTGTATGCGTTTCGTTCGAGCGGACGGGTACCGTTTCCGCGTCCGCTTAACTGAAGACCGTGATAGTTGTGTGTGTTGTGTTGTGTGTGCGTTGTTACTAGCCGAAAGAAAAAGTGTGGCGGTGCGGTTTAAAAATAAGTGCCAAAAATGGCATTAAATCAGGATGAATCTAGTAAACAAGTGGTGAGGGTGGATCAAGACTCGGAAACAGACTTGCAGGCTTTGTTTGACAGTGTGTTAAAACCGGACTCTAAAAGACCTTTACAAGTACCATGGAGTATGCGAAAACTTCCGGACTCTTTTTTTAACCCTCCGTCCACCGGATCTAAATCTATAAATCATTCGCGAGAGAATTCGGTGGATTCTGCTTTTGGATCGTCCAACGGAGGCGGCAGCGGACCAGGAGCAGCCACCGTAAATACCGTGCCTTTACAAAATCAACACCATCGTGCCCATAGTTCACCTGCCTCGTTACAACAAACTTATTCTGTAGGACAACAATCAGCCCCTAGCCATCATCACATGAAACAACGCTCTTACGACGTGGCCAGCAAATCGTCCGAGGACAACACCCCCTTACCTCCTGGTTGGGAACAGGCTCGCACCTCCGAAGGTCAGGTGTATTATCTCAAGTGAGTGTCTACCTAACTTGTTTGCCTACCTGTTGGCTCAAATTTCTACCCTAAAGACCCGTTCACTTTCACACACATACACCGATTCGCCACTTTCTATTCAGGAAATGACCTTACATGGATTACATGACTGATTTACATATTAATTCATATTTATTTATCATATTACACTTAACATATGTTTTTGTAAAAATTTATAAATATATGAGGCTCGGCTCAAATTTGAGAAGCGCTATTATCTTTCCTCGCGTTTCATTTTCTTCAAAAGTAACTTAAGTACATGAAGCACTCTCATCTAAACACTTTCAAATTATAATCTACATCAAGTAAATAGCCATTGTTGCTCACTTGCCCCTATCATATTATGCTAATTCATATAAAAAGACTTTTTTACTATTTTATTATTGATAATTGATAACCTAGTAAAACGTCAACGTGTTAAATAACTATTTTGTCCTTATTTACCTAAACTTCTTTCAATTAAAAGGCGCACCTCTTTTTTTCTAGTGGAAGGCAATTTAAACATTACGCGTGCAAGGGGGGTGCTGCAATTCTTTAACATTTCAAAAAATACTTGGAGTGACGCTAAAAAAGTTGTTAGATTAAAATAACGAAAATTGCAAAAAATAATAAAAGAAAAGTCTCAGTTTAAAAAACACAAAATATGAGGGGGGTGTCGAAATCCCTTTTATTTTTGTTTTACGAATTTAATAACCATTTCAAAGGTACAAAACAGCGGTAGGCCTTTTTCCACTACGTACATAAATCCTACTTTTGTAGTTTAAGGCTATTTAAAACATTACACTTCGTTTGGAGAGGGGGCGGCCATTATTTCTATAAATTTCGAAAAAACATTTTCGAGTGATTTTCTTTTAAAATATCTTTTTAATTGTAAAAAAGTTGTTGGACGTAATGAAAATTGGCTAAAATAATGGAAAAAACCCCAATTTTAAAAACCCAAAAATGAGGGGGTTATCGAAATCCAAAAAATTGTTTTGTTTTTGTTTTAGAAATTTAATAACCATTTCAAAAGTACAAAACAGCTGTAGGCCCTCCTCCACTAGGTACATAAATTCTACATTTATAGTTAAAGGGCATTTAAGATATTACACTTTGTTTGGAGAAAGGTGCATTAATTCTTTAAATTTCGAAAAAACATTTTTGAGTGATTTTCTTTTAAAATATCCTTTTAATTGTAAAAAAGTTGTTGAACGTAATGAAAATTGGCTAAAATAATGGAAAAAAAACACAATTTTAAAAACCCAAAAATGAGGGGGTTGTCGAAATCCAAAAAATTGTTTTGTTTTTGTTTTGGCAATGCATTGTGTTTATTTCATTTAATAACCATTTCAAAGGTTCAAAGCAGCGCATAAGGGCGGTGGGCACTTCTTCACTATAGGTGCATAGTACTTTTATAGTTAAAGTCTCAATTTTGAAAACCAAATTTACAAAATGAAGGGAGTGGAGGACCAAATCCCATTTTGTTATTGTTATGGGAATCTCTAGTTATTTTATTTCATGTAATAACCATTCCAAAGCTACAAAACAAGGCTAGACATCCTTTTCCACTAGGCAAATAGTACTTTTATTTATAGTTGAAGAGCATTTAAAAATTTACACTTTGTTCGGGGGTGTTCTAATTCTATAAATTTCAAAAAAACGCTGTAGTCATTTTCTTTATAATTTCCTTTTAATTATTAAAAAGTTGTTACAAGTAATGAAAATTGGCAAAAATAATGGAAGAGAAATCTCAATTTTAAAAATGAAATTTACAAAATGTCGAAATCTTTTGGGTGTTTTTATTTTATTTAATAACCATTCCAAAGCTCAAAAACAGCGGTTGGGGGACGCTCTGATTCTATAAATTTCAAAAAAACATTTTGGAGTGATTTTCCTTTAAAAATTTTTTTAATTGTAAAACAGTTGTTCGAAATAATTGAAATTGCCAAAATAATGGAAGAAAAGTCTCAATTTTGAAAAGCTAAATTTAAAAAAATGAGGGGGGTGTCGAAATCTCATCAGGACTACTTTTGATTTAAAATTCTTTGTTTTACATTGTTGGAATTATTTCGATTACAAAATTCGTTTTAAAACTATAATTTCTGGTAGGTACATATATTTTTTTGGGGATGGAAGGGGGGCATTATTAATTTTCACGCTAATTGTGCTTTTTGGGAACATTTGTATAGTATACATACAGGGTTATTCAAATTCGACCGGCACCATGGGGATCTCGCTTATTTGAAGAGATAGAGAAACGGTTAAATTAGGGCAAAGTTGCGGAATTTTAGGCCCATTAATAATCTGAAAATAAAACTGCCCTAGCTGCTTTTGTTTTTGAGCTATTGACAAAAAACCAAAAAATGGAAATTTCGTTTTTTGACTTTATTTTCCTTATTATCAAAAATTTTTAAAATCTGATCAAACTTCTTCTAAGCCATTTTGTATTCTACACCCGATTCCGAAAACACATTTGATGTAAAACGTTTCGGTTTTCTGGAACCATCATCAACTTTAGTTTTTTAAATAGGCGCAATCTTTTGTTTTAGCACCATCTCAGAGAACCTTTTTTGCTGATTTCAAAAATGTTTATTACTTGAGTATTTATTTTTAAATTTTGTTCTCAAATAAGCTAATTTGTTAATAAAAATTGCGGATCAAGCTGCTCTAGAATTAAAACAAAAGCCGGTATAACAAAACATAAATTCATGCTTCGATTACGACTAATTTTATTTCTTTATTTGTGTTTATTACAAAAATAACTGAGTAAACAATGATATTAATGTACTTCATAATTTAGGAAATAAAAGCTTTAAAAACTTATTAAAGGTGTTTAAATTTCAAAATCTCGGGTTGTAATCGAAGCATGGATTTATGTTTTGTTATACCGGCTTTTCTTTTTATTCTATAGCAGCTTGATCCTCAATTTTTATTAACTTATTTAATTAACTTATAAAATTAGCTTATTTGAGAAGAAAATTTAAAAATAAATACTCAAGTAATAAACATTTTGGAAATCAGCAAAAAAGGTTCTATGAGATGGCGCTAAAACAAAAGATTGCGCCTATTTAAAAAAGTAAAGTTGATGATGGTTCCAGAAAACCGAAACGTTTTACATCAAATGTGTTTTTGGAATCGGGTGTAGAATACAAAATGGCTTAGGAGAAGAAGTTCGGTCAGATTTTAAAAATTTTTGATAATAAGGAAAATAAGCGAGATCCCCATGGTGCCGGTCGAATTTGAATAACCCTGTATAGTGTGATGGAAATTGAATTTTAAATTTTGGATAGTGTTAGTCGGTTTGATTTAAGTATATGTATTAAATTATTGTCACCCCCCTTTGACCCCCTTTATTTTGAAACTGGTTCGACTGTCTTTCTCCAATTATAAAATTCTAAAAAAAAAACTCCGGTTTCGATTATGAAATTGGTGAGATGTATTTTTGAAAAAGATTTTTGAATATTTAACTCTTGGAAGTTGTCTTTTTTTTGGGGGCTATTGAAATATTAACATCTATTTTGAGTGTTTTAATTTTTTTTTATTTTGAACTAAATAGACTCTTTTAAGTTAATCGTTCAATTGTTATTTGTATCTGTTGGTGGTCATTACAAAATGGCCGCTGTCGCGGCAATTCAAACAATTAAAGCGATTATTTTAATCTAAATTTTTAATTGTTTATAATAATATAGTTTAAAAGGGTTTGTATTTTTTATTTTTGTTGAGCACTGGAAGAAAACATTTTTGATGCGAATAATAAAAGTTGGAGGAGTAATATTGTGATTGGAAAGGAGAAGGTTTATAAATATTTTGTAGCTTATCTGTTTTGTTTATTTGTCAATTGTTGTGAGATTAATACCGACATAGGAAAAATTATCTTTTCTCCACAATATCGCTTTGGAAATACAAAATTTTGAAAGAAACGAAAAATGTAACTAACCTTGTTTTGTAATGTATTTTACCCTCGCGTCCACCTGCCCCAATAAACCTTGAGGTGAAAATAAAATATTTTGGCAAGATGGGCTTCTGATGCTTCCACATACAAGTAATTAGCCGCCGAGACGTATATTTTTAGATTTTAAAATTCTAGGCGCCTAAGTCGGCCATCGAACTCCTCGTTACTGCGAATATATTAATAAAATAAGAACTAATTATATTGTTTAAATAAAATCAATAAGTAAGCGATTTTAATTTTAAATAATTTTTTGTAATTTTTCGCAACGTACTTAGTGGATCACTTTTTATTATTAATTATAAGTTTGCCAAAAGTAGTAGGTAGAATCTCTGTACCTACCTATATTTGTACTCTTTGGAGTCGGCCTAAGTTCATCTTATATTCTTGTATATTTATAATTGTCATACATAGGTTTTATATTTATATATTTGTCAACAATTTTAGATTTCTAATTAAGTTCAATGCGCAAATAAGAGATAAATTGTTTTTTTTCACATTTTTACATCGGAAACTCGAAAAGAAGTCCAACTTCAACTACCTCCTTCATTTCCAGTTTCCTACTTTTATTTTAAATCGTTGGTCCTTCAAAATTATTTTAATTAATAGTGCTGCTGTGCACCAAGGTTTCTCCGAAGGTATAACATAAATTTAAAACTGTAAAATAAGTAAAAAAAACTTGCGCTTATTTTGACATCGATGCTTCCTCTAAGCTAAATCTTATAATCGTCAAAAAGTCGCTTAGCTAGATCGGCATTTGTCGAGCTTTTCAGGTGAATCGGTGACTATTATTGCCGACAATTCAAAAACAAAACTCCGATGTGGCCATAACGGGACTATTAATTTTACAAGGTTTCAAAATATTCTAAAATATACAAAGCGTTCCATTAAAATTAAGAAAGTTAGTGTCATTTCCGGTCCAACCGGAAGTTAAAATTGGAATTATTAGTGTCATCTGACAACTATGTTTATGAGCTTTTAAAATATCCAAAAATATACAAGGTGTTCCTAAAAACTTTTGTAATTTCTTTAATTTCCGGTTTAAACGGAAGTGTTTTAACCCAAAATAGTGTCACATAATGGATATTCATGGGATTAATGTATGTACCAAGTTTAAAATTTTTATTTTAGTAACGAAAAAAATGATTGGCTTTTCAAATTTTGACTTTCAAAAAATCATAACTCCGGTCCTGGAAAAATTTAACACGTGAAATAAGCGTTGTTCGAATGAGAACTCCGATGTCTAATACATATCCAAAATTTAAAAAGATGACAGTAGCCGATTTTCAGAAATCAGTTTTCAAATATTATTCTTAAGGTAGGCAATTTTGAAACAATTCCAGAAGGCTACGTTAACAGCTTTTATCTTTTTGGTCTATTTCCATCTGTCTTGAAAAGTTTTGTTAGAGTGTAGTTTTCAGCATGCTTTATGTGATCTGACTGCACTACTGGACTGGTCAGCTACTTGGAGTCTTGGGAGGCGGGTTAAAACATGTAGGCAAGTCCCCGTCAGGCCTTTAGTCGTTCCTTGTCTTCTTGGTCTTCCCACCAGAGGCAAGAAAGCCTTTTTAATCGACGTTACATTACTATACGTTTGCAGCTATTTAAGTCGGCACCTCACGTCGAGAGACAGCTGTAAGACGAGCAGATCGACCGGGCATGGAAATAAAATTTTTAAAATAATTGTTACAAAAGTACGAGGTCGTGGTACGTTGCTACTACGAAACTAAAGGTCACGGGTTCGAACCCCGAACCCACCATATCAACTTTTCGTTTTTTCGACCTTGGAGGCCTTGAAGTTAGGTGCACGAGTGAACGGGCGATTAGAAGCATATAGTGCTGGCCACCCTTCTTCCATTATAATGGCGGACTCCCCTTAGAGAGTTATCAAACGGGGCTGTTATTATTATTAATACAGAAAGTATATTAATATTCGCAATTTAATATTGTTGTAAAAACATTTCCTCGATTATTAAAGATTTAAAATGTAAATAAAGTAATGTTATAAATAAAAAAAATAAATATAATTTTTTTAAAATTATAATATTACCGCTGTTACTTTAGCTATAATTTACCGATATTGTTTTCTAATTTACAAATAGAATTTAAAACAAATTTCTAATGTTACAACAATGATATTATACACCAAAACAACAAAATAACCTCAAAATATTTTTTCTTTTAAATCGTCATTTTATTTAATTTATAAATTGAGGCTAAATTAATTTATTAAAAAAAAAAGATTTGATAAAATGATAGCCAGGACTAACATTTATTTTCATCAAATTAGAAAGTATTATTTATTATTGTTTATAACCAATTAGTAAAGCTTTTTTTATTATTTATATGTCACGCTATTTAAAACTTACGATAAGTATTTAAATAATTTTTGATTTTTACCACAAAAATCATGAGTTAATTAGTTGTTCTGTTGATTCGGAGACTGTTTTAAAAAGTTTTTGTTAATCCGGATCTTCATTGTGTGTGTTTTTTGCCATAAACAACAACTTTGAACTTCCGGTGTTGCAATTTCTGCTTATTTGTAATATTTCGTTTAATCCGGATCGACTCGAAAAGCGCTATTTTTGGTGTAAGTAGGTGAAATGATGTTTAAAAAGAGCATTAAGTAAGAAAACATGTTTGAAAATGTTCCAATAGTTTGAAGCTTTACGACGCATTAGTTGTTATTTATTCGAATTAGTTAGATAAGGAGTAATACCTATGTTTTGAATTTGTTAGCGTATGTGAGTACTTGAAACCGCGATACGTAAACAGTCGACTCGTTTTAATTTTGACGATTCGCATTAAATGTTACCTGGAATTCAATTGCTAATCGATTGGACTGCTCGAGCGCTTTTAGTCACGACTGACGTTTTCTCCTTGCAATAATAGCCCGTATTTGATTAAATTATATCGTTTAATGTAACTTATTTTAGGCATCTTTAATTATAGTAGCTTGATAAGTTTAATTGTGGCTGAATTATAATAATCAGTGACGTAATGGTTAATTCGTACAATAGCTTTGTTGGGCTTTCGAGTTTGATGACTCTTTAGTCAAAATTATACGCTTTTCTCATATTTTTTTTCAATTTTCCTTCGTATTTACCACACGTAATTATCGCTTAAATGCAATTTAACATTTTTTTGAAAGCCTAATTAAATATTACATCCGCTAACGTGTTTTCTATGACAGTTGGCCTTTGGAGGTCGTTTAAGAGAAAATAGCAGGTAACACGCGGAGAGAAAATTACCGGTGACTCAATGTAACTTAACGACGTTCTTTCAAAGTCCCACGAAAACCACCTTAGCACGAACTCTACTTTTCCTAAAAAAATGTTTTCATTTTTTCCCCGCTCAAGAGCTATTAATAGATTAATTAGAAAAGTCGCCTAAAATAGAATTTTCCTATCAACACCACAGTGCGAGGATAAAATAGAACGTTTCTTCCGGTGTATGTTTTTTTTTCAAATTATTATATGTGCTGTGCACTATATTTTTTATAAGCTTCCGTATATTTTTAGCGTTACAGACCTTGACTCAAGTAAGCTAAAGCGATTTCAAAAAATCTTACCTACTTATAAGTGCAAATAATTTGTTTAATTTTTTTACACATAATTGTTTAAACAATTATTATTTTTATTACATTTGCAAAAATGAACGAGCGAGCAGCACGTTAAAAAAATTAACGGGGGGGGGGGCAAATATAAAAAATCAGCAAATACACCCCACTGTTTTAATTCACGAAAATGCCAATTAATAAAAAAAATCGTTTCAAGTAAAAAATAATATCCAGGGGAGGGGTGGCAAATAAACGTTTTTATCAAAATCTTATTGGAATTCGTTAAATAATTTTTAAATAGAAATAGGAGCGACAGTTTTGTTATCAGTACACTTTTATACTTGTGTTAATCAAATTGAATCGATCGATTTCAGTTATAAATGTTGTAATATTAATAATTTTAATAATAATAAAATTACAATAATAAATAGTCAAATATGACGATCGTAGAATTATGTAATTATCCATTATAAAAAGGTGAAATAAATTTTTAAGGTTTGCACCGCTTGAAAGGTTAAAACTAAAAACAATTTTACCAGCAGTTTTAAAACTTTTTAATGAGGGGAACTAGAAAGTTGAAAGAAATTTATTAACTATCTATTTAAAGAGCTATAAGCTTGAAGATACTGAGAGACTCACAAATCAAGGCTTTTTATTGTCAAAGTCATAAGCTGGCTACTTAATGGCTATGAGCATTGATATATTATTGACACAGAGAGGCAAATCATTAATTCCGATTGTAAAAGTTTTAAAACGACAACTGACAGAACCCTAGGCTTTATAGATTCTGACAGGACACAGTAGATAATTAATAGGGGCTTCTTCTTGTAAAAGTCGTAAAGAGGCAACTTAAATGACCACGAGTATCCATACACAGAGAGGCAAATCAATAATTTCAATTGTAAAAGCCTTAAAACGACTACCGATAGAGCCCTATGCTTTATAGATGCTGCCAGACCAACACAGTAGATAATAAATGAGGGCTTCTTATTGTAAAAATCATAAAGTGGCTACTTAAAAGACTATGAGCATTCATGTATTGACACAGGGAGGCAAATCATTAATTACAATTGTAAAAGTCTTAGAACGACTGCTTATAGTGCTTAGGCTTTATAGATACAGAAAAACTTATACAGTAGATAAATCAGAGCTTCTTATTGTAAAAGTCATAGGGTCGCTACTAAAAGTACTATGAGCATCCATATGTTAACCCAGAGAGGCAAATCATTTATGACAATTGTAAAAGTCTTAAAACGAACCTTGATAGGGCCTTAGGCTTTATAAATACTGACAGACTGACATAGTAGATAATTAATTGGGGCTTCTTATTGTAAAAGTCATAAGGAGACTACTTGAAGGACTCTGAGCATCCACATATTGACCAAGGAATGCAAATCATTTATTCCAATTGTAAAAGTCTTAAAACGACCATTGATAGGGCCCTAGGATTTATAGATGCTGCCAGACTGACACAGTAGATAATAAATGGGGTAATAGTCATAAGGGGACTACTTAAAATTGTAAAAGTCGTAAAAGGACCACTGAGAGGGCCCTATACTTTATAGATGCATGACTGACACAGTAGATAATTGTTGTTATTGTAAAAGTCATAAGGTCAAGTCATGGTTAAAGTTTGTTAAAACATCAATTGAGTAGTCAGAGGTTCAGAGGCTTCGTTATTTTTTAACATGGTCTACCATGATATAAGTGCTGGCTGCTCTAACTTCAGTTAGATACGTCTTGTACGTATAAAATGCTTATGTCCATTAGTCAAAGTCATAGTTATATGATAAAAACGTTACTTTCATTATTGAATTAATGAATTTAAAGAAATTACACAATCTTACCCTCGTAAGACACCTTGTCTCCGATTCAAAAGTTAAGTCTTAAAAATCACTCATTTCCTAGTGCGAGAGTTACTATGACGATCTATGACTAAAGTTTCGATCTCACCTTTAAATTTTGCCAGCCCAATAGTTGATGTGGTTGCGTACTTTTAGCTAACCACCGTCTAAACTTTACAAATTTCACGTAATGAGCGCGATAAGAGATTGGTTGAAGCAATAATTGATATTCTTTTGTTTTGGTAAAGCTTTTGGATTGGGTGTGCCAGTAGTTGAGACTTAAAACTCACGTTTTTGCATGTAAATAAAGTGGGTTTTCGTTTAAAATAGTGGAAAATTGGAATGTAAACAATCATTTTATCGCATTGATTTGTGTGAATGATTGTTCTATTCCTTGGACGCTCGTTCATTTACCTTTGTTATAATAAAACACATTGTTTTTAAAATAGTAAATATTAAAGTAATTCAAGTCTATTATTGTTTTACTTTAATCACAAGCTTTGGTATTTCGTTTTAATAATTAATAACAATTTTTCTATCTCAATGCACTGTTATAACAATAACGTTATTTACTTTACCTTACGTAATTAAATGGTTAGTACTATTATTACTTTAATATGGTTATTGCCTCTTTAACTCCCACAATGTTAATTTATATATTTTGTTTTTAAACAAAAATTAAAAAAAGAAGTCAGTCATAGGGTCATAGCGCGTCATAGGTACTTCCCCTAACCTCAAAATAAATTAAAAAGTGCGCTTTTTTGTTTTGATTTTTAATGTACAAAAAGGGGGGTCCATTAAATTTTTTTCTTTTAGATGAGCTAAGATTTTATTTTTATTTTAAACACGTACAACACCTTGTAGTAAATAGTGCTTTTAACCATAAAGTTGAACGAACTCGAGTTAATTGTTATTGAAAGAAGTTACGAGTTAGATGTAAACACATACAAATAAACGCTAAGTACTAAGTTTATATTTTTCCATAACGCAGCAAATCCTGCCTTTTCCCATGCATTTAAAAAAAATAATTCCTATCTGCTAGATTTATTTATGTTATCACGAATAGGAACTGTGTTATCAGGATTTTGTCTAAACTTAAGTGTCGTAAAACAATCATTTTATTTACCCTATTAAATTGTTTATTTATAACAGGTAAAACCAGATTTAGAATTTTTGAGTATTTTTAAACGATTTTAAAATAGAAACACCGTTGTTTATCATTATTCATTACATTCGCTATTTATTTTTTTAAATTTTAATAATATATTTAGTAATTTAATGTTTAATTAGCTTCTTGGCATAACTAAAATCCAGTTTTATCCAACCAAACAGCTATTTATTTGTTCTTTTGAGCTTAAATTAGGCGCACTATGCAACACTTCGTACACGCGTGAATTGCGGGTTTCATACGCAAACATCGAAAATTTCAATTTTTGGATAATTTAACAGTTGTTTTGCCAAAATAGGAACAAATTTAATAATAAACATTTTATTGTGTACATTAAAAATGCAAATTTAGATGAATTTTTCAATAAAACGCTCTAAATTCCAACTTATTCATTTTTGGTAGAGATGGGTAGTTCGTGACGGAATAGTTCAAATGAACTATTTACTTGTACTGAACTAGGTCACTTTCTCTAAACGAACTAGTTCGACTTCGTTTTGAACTTATTCGCTTCGTTTAGTTCGTTTTCATAGAAAAATGAACTAGTAAATTTTGAACTAATACTTTGTTATTCTTCGCTTCGTTCGTTTTGTGGATTTCTATGAACTATTCAGCAAAATGAACTACAAGTCCCACCTCTAATTTTTTGAGTAATTTTTCTTTTAAATTTTGGATTCAGTAGTTTGAAAGTGGATGTTTTTGTTACAGCCACATAACACGCACCACTACATGGGAAGATCCACGAAAGACTTTAGCAGTTCAAGCAGCTCAGCAACATCAGAGTTCGGAACAATTATTAACATCACATCAAGTAACGCAGGCAACACCGACACAAACGACAGCTTGTTCAGGTTTGTATTTGAGTGGTTAATTTTTAAGTTAAATTTATGAGTTAAGTTTGATGAATGAGACTTCCATGATATTAAAATACAGTTTCAATTACTTCAGCTAAAGCAAATACAGACGTAGATTTGGGACCTTTACCTGAAGGATGGGAACAAGCACAAACTCCAGAGGGAGAAATTTATTTCATTAATCATCAAACACGTACCACATCGTGGTTTGACCCTCGAATACGTAAGTGTCTAAATTAAATTAATTCAAACAATTGCAGCTCTGCCACTTTCATTTTAGTCAATTTTTTTAAATCTAAAGTCAAATTTTTCCATGTGGTGTTTGTTATTGCTTGAAACTGAAACAACAACTTTTATCGAATGAATGTTCCATTTACTTTAGCCTTTTGGGAAGTCACGTTGTTTTAAATTGGTGCGACTGGTTTTTGCCACAACACGGTTTATCGCGTGGTTTATTTTACGACCGCTTTTTGTTTATAGCTCAACATTTACAAAGAACACCCGGTGGTGCTAGTATTATTCAACAACCGTGGCAGCATACAACTTCGCTCTCGCCCCAATCGTCGCCAGCTAAACAACAGCAGCTACGCTTACAGCTATTACAACTCGAACGGGAACGTTTAAAACAGAGGCAGCAAGAAATTAGACGCCAACAAGAACTTATGTTAAGGGGCAGTAATACAGAACTACCTATGGATCCATTTTTATCTAGTTTAACCGATCATTCGCGTCAAGAGTCTGCCGATAGTGGATTGGGTAAGTTGCTTCCTCTTAACTTGAATTATTAAACCGAAAGTGTCGAGAAATTGTTCTATATTGGTCTCGAATACTCGACGGATGTCTCGGGGGACGTTGGATAGCCTTTTTGTCATAAACGCCAACTCTTGGAAGGCAACGTTTAACCACCGAGAGTAAAGTTTCGCACTTTAGTGGTTCTCAAACGTCCAAGTCGTTAACTTTGCCCATTTTATGAACTTACCGTAAACCGGGGCTACTTTGACATAGTTTTGATAGTTTTTACTACGTAACTTTTTTTGTGTATGACAAAACAATACAAATCATAGTGGACTATAACACTTGATTCTTCCACTATGAACTTACCAAAGAACGACCTTTTTGCTCCTACAATAACAGAAAAAATAAATAAGAAAGCGGGTGTCGAAGTAACGTGTGGACATGGGGCTACTTTGACATAATTATTTATTTTCATTTTGTAGAGAGACAAAAAGTGGCTTCTTTATTACGTCTATATTTATTATTTATTTATTAACGTTTTGCTTATACATGTATTAAGCTTCTTCATAAAATAAATAAAAAATAATCGTTTAAAAGTTGAAGTCGCTTGACGAGCCGTTACACTTCCACATACTGGGTGTCCCGGAAAGAATCTGCCTAGCTTTAGGGGTGTATTCCTTAGTTCATTTTAAGCAACAAAAAGTTATATCAGCTTGTTGAAGATAGTAGTGGATTACGATGTGGAAAACGTCGATGATATTCCAGCACTGCAGGCAAACATTAATAGCGTGTTTCAAATAATCACAATTACCAGTTAAGTTAACTTACAAGTAACAGCAAAAAAGGAAAGCATTGTTTAACAGTTTTTTTCAAAGCCTACTCTTTACAGTTTTGAATATTTAGCTATTTTCTTCAACTAGCCATAACTCGCTAACCTTTCCGAATCAGACTTATGTTGTTTTAACTTTTTTTGCTTAAAATGACCTAAGGAATACACCCGTGAAGTTGGGCAGATTCTTCCAGGGACACCCTGTATATTTAGCGTTCGTTTGGTATTAAACGTTTACGCCGTGAAATTCCACCAAACTTTTCTTTTTACTGGACCAAAAGTATTCACTTCCAGTGACTAAAGATATAACCACCTTGTAACTTTAATTTTAAACGAATCACGCACCTTCAACATATTAATATCAGTGTTGCCAAAGTAGCTCCACTGCCTGTCAAAGTAGCCCCCAAAGTCAAAGTAGTCCCGGTTTATCTTTAGAATCGTTGGGATAGGTCGCCTCTGAGAAGGCAATGGTAAACCACCGAGAGTAAAATTCGTACTTATATCAAAGTGTAGGTCGCGTACGTTAATTTTGTATCATTATCAGATAGTTTTAGTAAAAATTGGCTCGTGACAAAGATATCGGACGTCCTATGGGACACATTTTCTTTAGGAGTGGGGGATTTATTTAATTTTTCTTTTAAAGGTATGGGTTCGACATATTCGATGCCGCATACGCCGGAAGATTTTTTAGCAAACATGGATGATAATATGGATGTGGCTAGTGAAAATCATACACTGGACGCGCCAGATTTATCATCCTTAAGTGATAATATTGATTCAACTGATGATTTAGTGCCTACTTTACAATTGGGTGAAGAATTTCCCATATTAGAAGATGTTCAAAGTCTGATTAACCCAACAACAACAAAACCTGACAATGTGCTCATTTGGTTGTAATAATAATTTAAAACAAAAGAATATAAACAAGTGCCTGGGTATGCTCATTTTCAATATTTTAACTAATGAAACATCTTAACTAGTATTTTAATTGTTATATAATGGCAGGTTTGGTTTTTAGTTAATCGGTGGGAAGACTTTAGTTCAATTTTAGCACTTAAGTACAACACGTGATACACTTTCCGTATACTAAGCGTTACTTTCTCATTAAATCATTGAGTTGAGCGTTGAGCATATGATGTAGGGAATTATTATAGTGCCTCGAGATGAAATCAAAACAGTGCAGGGAGGCTCAAAAATTGGGTCCAATGCTATATAAGTCAGATCGCAACAAATGAGGAGATTTACCTCAAAACTCCCTCACATTTTGAGGTCGAGTATGATGGAGGGAGTTGTAGTGCTTTAGATTTGAGATGACATCAAAACAGTGTAGGGTGGGTCAAATTGGGTCTAATTGTATATAAGTCAGATTGCAACTAATGAGGAGGTTTACCTCAAACTCCCTCACATTTTGTGGTTAAATATGATGGAGGAAGTTGTAGTGCCTTAGGCTTGAGATAAAATCAAAAAAATATAGAATGGGTCTAATTATTATAAGTCAGCGCACATGAGGAGGTTTACCTCAAACTGTTTGACATTTTAAGGTCGAGTATGATGGAGGGAGTTGTAGTGCCTTAGACTTGAGATTAATACAAATCAATGCAGAATGGGTCAAATTGGTTCAAATGGTACATAAGTCAGATTGCCACCATTGAGGAGGTTTACCTCTCAAACCCTCTGACATTTTTAGGTTAAATATGATGGAGGGAGTTTTAGTGCCTTAGGCTAGGGGATTTAATGGAAATAATGCAGAATGGGTCAAATTATGTTTAATGGGCTGTAAGTCAAGTTGTACCTCAAACTCTCTGAACACTTTGAGGTTGATGGAAGGAATTGTAGTGCCTTTGGCTTGAGATAAAATCAAAAGTGAGCCAAATTGGGTGTAACGCAATTCATTGGGGTGGGGGATTCTGGTGCCTTAGAGATGAAAGTGGGCCAAAACGTAGTTATGAGCTCCATTTTTGTAGAATAATTTGAATTTATACAATTTTTGAGTTTACTCGACTTATTAGTAGTAAGAGAAGAAACGTACTGCCATTATAAATTGATGATTTATTTTATAAATATGGGATAATAGTTTTTTTGTATAAATATTTGTGTATAATTGTGATGGATATTAAAATACTAGTATTGAGATGTTTTATTTCAGAATGGTAAGATGCAATATATCATTAACATACGCTTTTTTTAATTGCAATAACGTCGCTATTTTTTATTAAAGTGAAGTTGTTAATTATTTGTGACTTTTTACGAGGACGTTAAATGACATTACTGTTGGCTATGTTTTTCGATATTGTTTATTAACGAAACTTTCTTCTCGACTCTTTTATTTATAAAAAAAATGTTAACGGTCGACTATAAATGCTTAAAAGTCGAAATAGTTTCGATAATATCCAATATTTATTATAAATATATATTATTATAGTTTTATGTTAGTTTTTAGGGTATTTTAAAGAAAATTTTATCGAGTGTTTACCTTTTAGCTTTTTACTTTGTTTAGTTATCGTTGCTTAATTATTGTCCATGATATACAATTTATTACCCAAAGTATTAATTAAGTTGTACAGGTAAATGCTTATGGTTTAAGTACTCAACACTAAAACTTTATTTACAATTTATTTATATGTATACATACAGGGTGTCCCAACCAAATTTTGGTTCACCAAATACAAGTTACCGATTAATATTGGATTTTTTAGTGGAACACCTTGTATATTATTGCAAATTTGCAGTCTCCTTTCAACGGCGATTAAAATGATGTATCGGTTGATAGGTTTGCGATGAGTCTAGCCGAGATATTGCGCATTTGAAACTTATACACTGTGTTCAGTTCATAAATGAATGGAACTAGTTGTCATGCAACCCAATGTACGCATTTAGCCAATCAATAATGAACACTCCCATCAACTAGCATCTCATTTTAACGTTGAAATTAGAATCCAAATGTACAATAACGTACAGGGTGTTCCATTTATAAAGTAGCTTTGATGGAAATGTTGCAAATATGGTAGTAGAATGTTTTTGGGTGCCTATACGATTGTGACACCCTGTATAAGCGTCATAGTATTTTGGGTATCGTTGCAGCAATAAAGAAATTTAATATTAAAAGATACTCCGTATGTAATTTGTTATTTTTTCTTGTAACGAATGTAAAATTTTTAGTGATGGTCGAATACAAAATTGCTGAAATGACAGTGATGTAAGCTGTGATGAACGTATTGCTATTTTTTACGAAATGTTAATGTTGTTGCACACCCTACTCCTTTTTAGGGAGTAGCCGTGTTGCAGTCATTCGCTCAATTTGAACTTGTGAGGAAAAATGGCGTCCGATTTATATGAAATAAATTTACATTTTTTACTTGTACAGTTAAAAAACGAATTTATATCGAGTGGTATGCTCATATGCTAAACAAATCCATCCATTATTGGTGCCTTTAATTATATTAATGTAAATATATGACAATCTACATTTTAGTTTAACGTTTAAGTGTACTTTTCTAGATATTAATTAATATTTACACTAACATAGTGCCTTTCACTTAAATTTAATTTTAATAATAGACTAAAATATTTGCCTTTAGCTCGATTTATATAAGACTAACAATTTTTTGAAACAAAATTTGTTTGATTTATGTAAATTTCTACAAGAAGAGGTGTCGGTGCATATTTTTTTACATATTTCAGATCGTTGTTGAAACACTTTTGTGTTGTTGAATACATTTCGTGTGCCATAATAACTAATTGTGTCTTAATGTAACGTAGTGCATTCTTCAACACTCGTAGTTTCCTTCCTTAAATATTACGAAGAAAGGTATTTGTATCGTGTATTTTAATATTTATATTTTATATCGCAGCTAATTATTGCAGTTCACAATATCAAATTTTTTAAATAATTTTAATCCGTTCTATTGTAAAATATTCTATTACAATTATAAATGCAATTCAATATTTGTCTGCGTCTTATTCTTTTACTTAATCCTTACACTCCCACCTACAGGGTGAGTCTTGATGGATATGCCATCACAATTATATACTCTTGTGAGAGATATGAAAAAATATCCTTAACAAAACTTTCTCATCTCAAAATGACGTATCTTAAAAATATTTTAGAATATACAGGGTGTTCAATTTAAGAGATACTTAACCTTACTTTGTTATTTTAAATGGAACACCCTATATATTTTTACATATTCTAATTTCATCTAAAATTTGTAATTAAAAAAGTAAAAGGTCAGCCCTAGCACTGATCGTTCTATAGATATCGTCACTTTAATGCCGAAATAGGGTCATTAGGAGTCCACTTTGACGTCGTTATGCCAGGACTGTAGTAAAGATTTTTCAAATCTGCTTACACCACCCACTATTGATAATAGCCAACTAACAAAATACGTTTGTAAAATATATCAAAAAGTCTAATGCTATACAGAGTTATCACTTGACGGGAAGTTTTCTCGATTTTTGCAAATGGAACACCCTATACAGGGTGTCTGTAAAAACACCTTACAACGCTTTAGGGTGAACTTATAGGATAATATTAGACCGATATAACCCAATTTACCTATATGCAAAAGTGCACCATTACCAAGTTACGGCTCTTCAAAGTTGGCGTTTTAAAAACGTATTTTTTTTATAGCGGCAGAACTGTTTTGCATAGGAGTTCAAATTATGAACTATGTTTTTCACTTATGGAAAACTATAATTCTACAAAGTTTAATGGAAAAAGACACACCAGAAATAGACCAATCACTAAATCGTTAACACTAACAGTTGAATATCTTTTGAATCTGTCAATGAATTGTAAAATTGACTGCACGAGATGCAACGAAATTTAAAAATTAGTAACTTTTGTCTCTTGAGATTTTATCGTAAGGCTTTTGGTTTGCTAGATAATAGGAAAAATGTTTCTAATAAGAGCTATTAATTGCAATAAAAATCAACAAATTATCTAGTCGCCATAAAATAAAAGCAAATTAGAAAATGTGTTGAATTTTATTGCATTCAATAGCTTTTATTAGAAACATTTTTCCTATTATCTAGAAAACCAAAAACCTTACGATAAAATCTCAAGAGGCAAAAATTACTAATTTTTAAATTTCGTTTCATCTTGTGTAGTCAATTTTACAATTCATTAACAAATTAAAAAGATATTTAACTGTTAGTATTAACGATTCAGTGATTGGTCTATTTCCCGTGTATCTTTTTTCTCTAAACTTTGTAGAATTATAGCTTCCTATAAGCGAAAAACGTTGTCCATAATTTGAACTTTTATCCGAAACGGTTCTTCCGATATAAAGAAAATACATTTTTAAAAAGCCAACTTTGAAGAGCCGTAACTTGGTAATGGTGCACTTTTGCATATAGGTAAATTGGATTATATAGGTCTAATATTATCCTATAAGTTCACCCTAAAGCGTTGTAAGGTGTTTTTACAGACACCCTGTATATTTTGGCAGACTTGGGTTCCTGTTAAAAAGTAATTGCTAAATTTGTAAAAAATATGCAGGGACAGGGTGTTTCAAATGAAAACTTAGAAAAAACTTACATTTCGCGTCAAGTAATCAGCTTCTATACTATACTCGATATAACTTAAGCTTGCCGAAAAAGGTTTAAAAAATCAAAGCAATAAACCAACGGGGGTAAGTAACACCCGCTTCGTCTAATTCTCTCTTTCTTACACTTTAGTATAGTTGTCTTTATTTGCTTTTAATACTTATCCTAACTGCTTTTGATGATACCTGAAAGTTCGAATTAATTATATAAATTCTCCACGTTGGTATGAGGATCACATGAAGCGAAAGAGTAATAACTTTTAAGTGCTCCTGATACCTAACCTAACTGCTTTTGATACCTAAAAATTGAAATTAATTTTAAAAATTCTCAACGTTGGTATGCGGATCATATGAAGCGAAAGAGTAATAATTTTTAAACTCCTGATACCTAACCTAACTGCTTTTGATACTTGAAAGTTGATGTTCATTTATAAAATGCAAGTCAAACTGTAAGGCAAGCCTGTTTGTGCGGTACAGAATAAAGCCCGAGTATATGTTGAGCCTTAGCCTGTGTTTATGTTGACCGTTAGCTTGTATTTATGTCTAGCCTTAGCCAGCGTATGTGTTGGCAATAATGGCTAAAAGCGACGACGTTGCTCTTACCGCTCTATACATCGTTGTCACAGCACTCATCTAATCTGATTAATCATCTGACCTGCAAAGAGCGAAACCTTCTAGACGATGGCCAGACAATGTCCAGACTTTTGGTTTTGCCTGTGCAGGCCTAATTGTAAAGCAAGGCTGTTTGTTTAGCACAAACTTTGGCCTCTGTTTGTGTTTTTGTGATCCACAAACCTATATAAAGAATTTAAAAATTTAATTTCAACTTTCAGGTATCAAAAGCAGTTAGGTTAGGTAGCGGGAGCCCTTAGAAACTATCACTCTTTCGCTTCATGTGATCTGCATACCAACTTTGAGAGCTTTTAACATTAATTTCAACTTTCAGGTATCAAAGGCAGTTAGGTTAGGTATCAGGAGCACTTTAAAATTATTACTCTTTCGCTTCATGTGATCCGCATACCAACTTGGAGAATTTTTAAAATTAATTTCAACTTTCAGGTATCAAAAGCAGTTAGGTTAGGTATCAAAAGCAGTTAGGTTAGGTATCAGGAGCACTTAAAAATTATTACTCTTTCGCTTCATGTGATCCGCATACCAACTTTGAAAATTTTTTAAAATTAATTTCAATTTTCAGGTAATTATTTTTAAAAATTCTCAAATTTGGTATGCGGATCACATGAAGCGAAAGAGTAATAATTTTTAAGTGCTCCTGATACCTAACCTAACTACTTTTGATACCTGAAAGTTGAATTTAATTTTAAAAATTCTAAAGTTGGTATGCGGATCACATGAAGCGAAAGAGTAATAATATTTAAGTGCTCCTGATACCTAACCTAACTGCTTTTGATACCTGAAAGTTGAAATTAATTTTAAAAATTCTCCAAGTTGGTATGCGGATCACATGAAGCGAAAGAGTACTAATTTTTAAGTGCTCCTGATACCTAACCTAACTACTTTTGATACCTGAAAGTTGAATTTAATTTTAAAAATTCTAAAGTTGGTATGCGGATTACATGAAGCGAAAGAGTAATAATATTTAAGTGCTCCTGATACCTAACCTAACTGCTTTTGATACCTGAAAGTTGAATTTAATTTTAAAAATTCTAAAGTTGGTATGCGGATCACATGAAGCGAAAGAGTAATAATATTTAAGTGCTCCTGATACCTAACCTAACTGCTTTTGATACCTGAAAGTTGAAATTAATTTTAAAAATTCTCCAAGTTGGTATGCGGATCACATGAAGCGAAAGAGTACTAATTTTTAAGTGCTACTGATACCTAACCTAACTACTTTTGATACCTGAAAGTTGAATTTAATTTTAAAAATTCTAAAGTTGGTATGCGGATTACATGAAGCGAAAGAGTAATAATATTTAAGTGCTCCTGATACCTAACCTAACTGCTTTTGATACCTGAAAGTTGAAATTAATTTTAAAAATTCTCAAAGTTGGTATGCGGATCATATGAAGCGAAAGAGTAATAATTTTTAAACTCCTGATACCTAACCTAACTGCTTTTGATACTTGAAAGTTGATGTTCATTTATAAAATGCAAGTCAAACTGTAAGGCAAGCCTGTTTGTGCGGTACAGAATAAAGCCCGAGTATATGTTGAGCCTTAGCCTGTGTTTATGTTGACCGTTAGCTTGTATTTATGTCTAGCCTTAGCCAGCGCATGTGTTGGCAATAATGGCTAAAAGCGACGACGTTGCTCTTACCGCTCTATACATCGTTGTCACAGCACTCATCTAATTTGATTAATCATCTGACCTGCAAAGAGCGAAACCTTCTAGACGATGGCCAGACAATGTCCAGACTTTTGGTTTTGCCTGTGCAGGCCTAATTGTAAAGCAAGGCTGTTTGTTTAGCACAAACTTTGGCCTCTGTTTGTGTTTTTGTGATCCACAAACCTATATAAAGAATTTAAAAATTTAATTTCAACTTTCAGGTATCAAAAGCAGTTAGGTTAGGTAGCGGGAGCCCTTAGAAACTATCACTCTTTCGCTTCATGTGATCTGCATACCAACTTTGAGAGCTTTTAACATTAATTTCAACTTTCAGGTATCAAAGGCAGTTAGGTTAGGTATCAGGAGCACTTTAAAATTATTACTCTTTCGCTTCATGTGATCCGCATACCAACTTTGAAAATTTTTTAAAATTAATTTCAATTTTCAGGTAATTATTTTTAAAAATTCTCAAATTTGGTATGCGGATCACATGAAGCGAAAGAGTAATAATTTTTAAGTGCTCCTGATACCTAACCTAACTGCTTTTGATACCTGAAAGTTGAAATTAATTTTAAAAATTCTCCAAGTTGGTATGCGGATCACATGAAGCGAAAGAGTAATAATTTTTAAGTGCTCCTGATACCTAACCTAACTACTTTTGATACCTGAAAGTTGAATTTAATTTTAAAAATTCTAAAGTTGGTATGCGGATCACATGAAGCGAAAAAGTAATAATATTTAAGTGCTCCTGATACCTAACCTAACTGCTTTTGATACCTGAAAGTTGAAATTAATTTTAAAAATTCTCAAAGTTGGTATGCGGATCATATGAAGCGAAAGAGTAATAATTTTTAAACTCCTGATACCTAACCTAACTGCTTTTAATACTTGAAAGTTGATGTTCATTTATAAAATGCAAGTCAAACTGTAAGGCAAGCCTGTTTGTGCGGTACAGAATAAAGCCCGAGTATATGTTGAGCCTTAGCCTGTGTTTATGTTGACCGTTAGCTTGTATTTATGTCTAGCCTTAGCCAGCGCATGTGTTGGCAATAATGGCTAAAAGCGACGACGTTGCTCTTACCGCTCTATACATCGTTGTCACAGCACTCATCTAATCTGATTAATCATCTGACCTGCAAAGAGCGAAACCTTCTAGACGATGGCCAGACAATGTCCAGACTTTTGGTTTTGCCTGTGCAGGCCTAATTGTAAAGCAAGGCTGTTTGTTTAGCACAAACTTTGGCCTCTGTTTGTGTTTTTGTGATCCACAAACCTATATAAAGAATTTAAAAATTTAATTTCAACTTTCAGGTATCAAAAGCAGTTAGGTTAGGTAGCGGGAGCCCTTAGAAACTACCACTCTTTCGCTTCATGTGATCTGCATACCAACTTTGAGAGCTTTTAACATTAATTTCAACTTTCAGGTATCAAAGGCAGTTAGGTTAGGTATCAGGAGCACTTTAAAATTATTACTCTTTCGCTTCATGTGATCCGCATACCAACTTGGAGAATTTTTAAAATTAATTTCAACTTTCAGGTATCAAAAGCAGTTAGGTTAGGTATCAAAAGCAGTTAGGTTAGGTATCAGGAGCACTTAAAAATTATTACTCTTTCGCTTCATGTGATCCGCATACCAACTTTGAAAATTTTTTAAAATTAATTTCAATTTTCAGGTAATTATTTTTAAAAATTCTCAAATTTGGTATGCGGATCACATGAAGCGAAAGAGTAATAATTTTTAAGTGCTCCTGATACCTAACCTAACTACTTTTGATACCTGAAAGTTGAATTTAATTTTAAAAATTCTAAAGTTGGTATGCGGATCACATGAAGCGAAAGAGTAATAATATTTAAGTGCTCCTGATACCTAACCTAACTGCTTTTGATACCTGAAAGTTGAAATTAATTTTAAAAATTCTCCAAGTTGGTATGCGGATCACATGAAGCGAAAGAGTACTAATTTTTAAGTGCTCCTGATACCTAACCTAACTACTTTTGATACCTGAAAGTTGAATTTAATTTTAAAAATTCTAAAGTTGGTATGCGGATTACATGAAGCGAAAGAGTAATAATATTTAAGTGCTCCTGATACCTAACCTAACTGCTTTTGATACCTGAAAGTTGAAATTAATTTTAAAAATTCTCAAAGTTGGTATGCGGATCATATGAAGCGAAAGAGTAATAATTTTTAAACTCCTGATACCTAACCTAACTGCTTTTGATACTTGAAAGTTGATGTTCATTTATAAAATGCAAGTCAAACTGTAAGGCAAGCCTGTTTGTGCGGTACAGAATAAAGCCCGAGTATATGTTGAGCCTTAGCCTGTGTTTATGTTGACCGTTAGCTTGTATTTATGTCTAGCCTTAGCCAGCGCATGTGTTGGCAATAATGGCTAAAAGCGACGACGTTGCTCTTACCGCTCTATACATCGTTGTCACAGCACTCATCTAATTTGATTAATCATCTGACCTGCAAAGAGCGAAACCTTCTAGACGATGGCCAGACAATGTCCAGACTTTTGGTTTTGCCTGTGCAGGCCTAATTGTAAAGCAAGGCTGTTTGTTTAGCACAAACTTTGGCCTCTGTTTGTGTTTTTGTGATCCACAAACCTATATAAAGAATTTAAAAATTTAATTTCAACTTTCAGGTATCAAAAGCAGTTAGGTTAGGTAGCGGGAGCCCTTAGAAACTATCACTCTTTCGCTTCATGTGATCTGCATACCAACTTTGAGAGCTTTTAACATTAATTTCAACTTTCAGGTATCAAAGGCAGTTAGGTTAGGTATCAGGAGCACTTTAAAATTATTACTCTTTCGCTTCATGTGATCCGCATACCAACTTTGAAAATTTTTTAAAATTAATTTCAATTTTCAGGTAATTATTTTTAAAAATTCTCAAATTTGGTATGCGGATCACATGAAGCGAAAGAGTAATAATTTTTAAGTGCTCCTGATACCTAACCTAACTGCTTTTGATACCTGAAAGTTGAAATTAATTTTAAAAATTCTCCAAGTTGGTATGCGGATCACATGAAGCGAAAGAGTAATAATTTTTAAGTGCTCCTGATACCTAACCTAACTACTTTTGATACCTGAAAGTTGAATTTAATTTTAAAAATTCTAAAGTTGGTATGCGGATCACATGAAGCGAAAAAGTAATAATATTTAAGTGCTCCTGATACCTAACCTAACTGCTTTTGATACCTGAAAGTTGAAATTAATTTTAAAAATTCTCAAAGTTGGTATGCGGATCATATGAAGCGAAAGAGTAATAATTTTTAAACTCCTGATACCTAACCTAACTGCTTTTAATACTTGAAAGTTGATGTTCATTTATAAAATGCAAGTCAAACTGTAAGGCAAGCCTGTTTGTGCGGTACAGAATAAAGCCCGAGTATATGTTGAGCCTTAGCCTGTGTTTATGTTGACCGTTAGCTTGTATTTATGTCTAGCCTTAGCCAGCGCATGTGTTGGCAATAATGGCTAAAAGCGACGACGTTGCTCTTACCGCTCTATACATCGTTGTCACAGCACTCATCTAATCTGATTAATCATCTGACCTGCAAAGAGCGAAACCTTCTAGACGATGGCCAGACAATGTCCAGACTTTTGGTTTTGCCTGTGCAGGCCTAATTGTAAAGCAAGGCTGTTTGTTTAGCACAAACTTTGGCCTCTGTTTGTGTTTTTGTGATCCACAAACCTATATAAAGAATTTAAAAATTTAATTTCAACTTTCAGGTATCAAAAGCAGTTAGGTTAGGTAGCGGGAGCCCTTAGAAACTACCACTCTTTCGCTTCATGTGATCTGCATACCAACTTTGAGAGCTTTTAACATTAATTTCAACTTTCAGGTATCAAAGGCAGTTAGGTTAGGTATCAGGAGCACTTTAAAATTATTACTCTTTCGCTTCATGTGATCCGCATACCAACTTGGAGAATTTTTAAAATTAATTTCAACTTTCAGGTATCAAAAGCAGTTAGGTTAGGTATCAAAAGCAGTTAGGTTAGGTATCAGGAGCACTTAAAAATTATTACTCTTTCGCTTCATGTGATCCGCATGCCAACTTTGAAAATTTTTTAAAATTAATTTCAATTTTCAGGTAATTATTTTTAAAAATTCTCAAATTTGGTATGCGGATTACATGAAGCGAAAGAGTAATAATTTTTAAGTGCTTCTGATACCTAACCTAACTGCTTTTGATACCTGAAAGTTGAAATTAATTTTAAAAATTCTCAAAGTTGGTATGCGGATCATATGAAGCGAAAGAGTAATAATTTTTAAACTCCTGATACCTAACCTAACTGCTTTTGATACCTAACCTAACTGCTTTTGATACCTGAAAGTTGAAATTAATTTTAAAAATTCTCCAAGTTGGTATGCGGATTACATGAAGCGAAAGAGTAATAATTTTTAAGTGCTTCTGATACCTAACCTAACTGCTTTTGATACCTGAAAGTTGAAATTAATTTTAAAAATTCTCCAAGTTGGTATGCGGATCACATGAAGCGAAAGAGTAATAATTTTTAAGTGCTCCTGATACCTAACCTAACTACTTTTGATACCTGAAAGTTGAATTTAATTTTAAAAATTCTAAAGTTGGTATGCGGATCACATGAAGCGAAAAAGTAATAATATTTAAGTGCTCCTGATACCTAACCTAACTGCTTTTGATACCTGAAAGTTGAAATTAATTTTAAAAATTCTCAAAGTTGGTATGCGGATCATATGAAGCGAAAGAGTAATAATTTTTAAACTCCTGATACCTAACCTAACTGCTTTTGATACTTGAAAGTTGATGTTCATTTATAAAATGCAAGTCAAACTGTAAGGCAAGCCTGTTTGTGCGGTACAGAATAAAGCCCGAGTATATGTTGAGCCTTAGCCTGTGTTTATGTTGACCGTTAGCTTGTATTTATGTCTAGCCTTAGCCAGCGTATGTGTTGGCAATAATGGCTAAAAGCGACGACGTTGCTCTTACCGCTCTATACATCGTTGTCACAGCACTCATCTAATCTGATTAATCATCTGACCTGCAAAGAGCGAAACCTTCTAGGCGATGGCCAGACAATGTCCAGACTTTTGGTTTTGCCTGTGCAGGCCTAATTGTAAAGCAAGGCTGTTTGTTTAGCACAAACTTTGGCCTCTGTTTGTGTTTTTGTGATCCACAAACCTATATAAAGAATTTAAAAATTTAATTTCAACTTTCAGGTATCAAAAGCAGTTAGGTTAGGTAGCGGGAGCCCTTAGAAACTATCACTCTTTCGCTTCATGTGATCTGCATACCAACTTTGAGAGCTTTTAACATTAATTTCAACTTTCAGGTATCAAGGCAGTTAGGTTAGGTATCAGGAGCACTTTAAAATTATTACTCTTTCGCCTCATGTGATCCGCATACCAACTTGGAGAATTTTTAAAATTAATTTCAACTTTCAGGTATCAAAAGCAGTTAGGTTAGGTATCAGGAGCACTTTAAAATTATTACTCTTTCGCCTCATGTGATCCGCATACCAACTTGGAGAATTTTTAAAATTAATTTCAACTTTCAGGTATCAAAAGCAGTTAGGTTAGGTATCAGGAGCACTTAAAAATTATTACTCTTTCGCTTCATGTGATCCGCATACCAACTTGGAGAATTTTTAAAATTAATTTCAACTTTCAGGTATCAAAAGCAGTTAGGTTAGGTAGCGGGAGCCCTTAGAAACTACCACTCTTTCGCTTCATGTGATCTGCATACCAACTTTGAGAGCTTTTAACATTAATTTCAACTTTCAGGTATCAAAGGCAGTTAGGTTAGGTATCAGGAGCACTTTAAAATTATTACTCTTTCGCCTCATGTGATCCGCATACCAACTTGGAGAATTTTTAAAAGTAATTTCAACTTTCAGGTATCAAAAGCAGTTAGGTTAGGTATCAGGAGCACTTAAAAATTATTACTCTTTCGCTTCATGTGATCCGCATACCAACTTGGAGAATTTTTAAAATTAATTTCAACTTTCAGGTATCAAAAGCAGTTAGGTTAGGTATCAAAAGCAGTTAGGTTAGGTATCAGGAGCACTTAAAAATTATTACTCTTTCGCTTCATGTGATCCGCATGCCAACTTTGAAAATTTTTAAAAATTAATTTCAATTTTCAGGTAATTATTTTTAAAAATTCTCAAATTTGGTATGCGGATTACATGAAGCGAAAGAGTAATAATTTTTAAGTGCTTCTGATACCTAACCTAACTGCTTTTGATACCTGAAAGTTGAAATTAATTTTAAAAATTCTCAAAGTTGGTATGCGGATCATATGAAGCGAAAGAGTAATAATTTTTAAACTCCTGATACCTAACCTAACTGCTTTTGATACCTAACCTAACTGCTTTTGATACCTGAAAGTTGAAATTAATTTTAAAAATTCTCCAAGTTGGTATGCGGATCATATGAAGCGAAAGAGTAATAATTTTTAAACTCCTGATACCTAACCTAACTGCTTTTGATACCTAACCTAACTGCTTTTGATACCTGAAAGTTGAAATTAATTTTAAAAATTCTCCAAGTTGGTATGCGGATTACATGAAGCGAAAGAGTAATAATTTTTAAGTGCTTCTGATACCTAACCTAACTGCTTTTGATACCTGAAAGTTGAAATTAATTTTAAAAATTCTCCAAGTTGGTATGCGGATCACATGAAGCGAAAGAGTAATAATTTTTAAGTGCTCCTGATACCTAACCTAACTGCTTTTGATACCTGAAAGTTGAAATTAATTTTAAAATTCTCAAAGTTGGTATGCGGATCATATGAAGCGAAAGAGTAATAATTTTTAAACTCCTGATACCTAACCTAACTGCTTTTGATACTTGAAAGTTGATGTTCATTTATAAAATGCAAGTCAAACTGTAAGGCAAGCCTGTTTGTGCGGTACAGAATAAAGCCCGAGTATATGTTGAGCCTTAGCCTGTGTTTATGTTGACCGTTAGCTTGTATTTATGTCTAGCCTTAGCCAGCGCATGTGTTGGCAATAATGGCTAAAAGCGACGACGTTGCTCTTACCGCTCTATACATCGTTGTCACAGCACTCATCTAATCTGATTAATCATCTGACCTGCAAAGAGCGAAACCTTCTAGAAGATGGCCAGACAATGTCCAGACTTTTGGTTTTGCCTGTGCAGGCCTAATTGTAAAGCAAGGCTGTTTGTTTAGCACAAACTTTGGCCTCTGTTTGTGTTTTTGTGATCCACAAACCTATATAAAGAATTTAAAAATTTAATTTCAACTTTCAGGTATCAAAAGCAGTTAGGTTAGGTAGCGGGAGCCCTTAGAAACTATCACTCTTTCGCTTCATGTGATCTGCATACCAACTTTGAGAGCTTTTAACATTAATTTCAACTTTCAGGTATCAAAGGCAGTTAGGTTAGGTATCAGGAGCACTTTAAAATTATTACTCTTTCGCTTCATGTGATCCGCATACCAACTTTGAGAATTTTTAAAATTAATTTCAACTTTCAGGTATCAAAAGCAGTTAGGTTAGGTATCAGGAGCACTTAAAAATTATTACTCTTTCGCTTCATGTGATCCGCATACCAACTTTGAAAATTTTTTAAAATTAATTTCAATTTTCAGGTAATTATTTTTAAAAATTTTCAAATTTGGTATGCGGATTACATGAAGCGAAAGAGTAATAATTTTTAAGTGCTTCTGATACCTAACCTAACTGCTTTTGATACCTGAAAGTTGAAATTAATTTTAAAAATTCTCAAAGTTGGTATGCGGATCATATGAAGCGAAAGAGTAATAATTTTTAAACTCCTGATACCTAACCTAACTGCTTTTGATACTTGAAAGTTGATGTTCATTTATAAAATGCAAGTCAAACTGTAAGGCAAGCCTGTTTGTGCGGTACAGAATAAAGCCCGAGTATATGTTGAGCCTTAGCCTGTGTTTATGTTGACCGTTAGCTTGTATTTATGTCTAGCCTTAGCCAGCGTATGTGTTGGCAATAATGGCTAAAAGCGACGACGTTGCTCTTACCGCTCTATACATCGTTGTCACAGCACTCATCTAATCTGATTAATCATCTGACCTGCAAAGAGCGAAACCTTCTAGACGATGGCCAGACAATGTCCAGACTTTTGGTTTTGCCTGTGCAGGCCTAATTGTAAAGCAAGGCTGTTTGTTTAGCACAAACTTTGGCCTCTGTTTGTGTTTTTGTGATCCACAAACCTATATAAAGAATTTAAAAATTTAATTTCAACTTTCAGGTATCAAAAGCAGTTAGGTTAGGTAGCGGGAGCCCTTAGAAACTATCACTCTTTCGCTTCATGTGATCTGCATACCAACTTTGAGAGCTTTTAACATTAATTTCAACTTTCAGGTATCAAAGGCAGTTAGGTTAGGTATCAGGAGCACTTTAAAATTATTACTCTTTCGCTTCATGTGATCCGCATACCAACTTTGAGAATTCTTAAAATTAATTTCAACTTTCAGGTATCAAAAGCAGTTAGGTTAGGTATCAAAAGCAGTTAGGTTAGGTATCAGGAGCACTTTAAAATTATTACTCTTTCGCTTCATGTGATCCGCATACCAACTTTGAAAATTTTTTAAAATTAATTTCAATTTTCAGGTAATTATTTTTAAAAATTCTCAAATTTGGTATGCGGATTACATGAAGCGAAAGAGTAATAATTTTTAAGTGCTTCTGATACCTAACCTAACTGCTTTTGATACCTGAAAGTTGAAATTAATTTTAAAAATTCTCCAAGTTGGTATGCGGAT